>OMNV01023581.1:24577-84104 GCA_900303265.1 Brotula barbata
AGGGGGGGCAGACACACCAATGAAACAAACAGCTTAAAAATCAGAATGGAATGAAACCTTTTGATGGCTGTCACAACTTCTCAGAATGAGTACACTTTGTTAATGCCATACACATGACTATGGATGCCTAAAGTAATCTCATGAGGAAAACCAAACACACGTAACGTAGTGCAAGGATCCGTGTCTTGGCGATTTAGTTTGTGATAATTGTAATGATCAAACTATTTCAGTCCAATTATTTAAAATTAAAGATAAGGAAAAATTATTTGGAACCATCACAGACTAACATGTTTTTGTATTTGAATGACATCTCTCACTTTCATCCCACTCATATATATCTGTGACTTTGCCCAACAATGAGTACATTTTTCACTGAAAAAGGCATTTTCTTGGTTTGAAAATTTTCAGATATAATTGTGTAGTAAAGCAATGAATTATAATCCTCTGTCTACTCTTAAATAAATCCTCCACTACTTCTCTGCTACATCTGAGGGACTATATGGTCGGCCTGTCTGAGGCCTGTTCAATCCAGAAGGGTTTTCTGTCACCTACTTGTGTGTTGCTGTGATCCACGTCCAGGAAAATTGCCTTAACTAACCGTGGATTGAATCTAGAGATGGGATCATACAAGTGTGCACTGGAGTCTTTCAAATACTGACAATTGTGTACACAATTTGGCCCGTGGATATGAGGGGGGGAAAGTGCTGCCCAAAGTGAACTGTACATAAAAAGATAATTTTTATTTCTTTTATGTTTTTTCTTTACACTTAACTGAGTGATATTACAGTACATAAGTTATTTACAACTGTGCAGTAATGTGTGGCAAAATAAATTATCTAGAAGGCAGCAAGAATACATTGGTTAACGAATATAAAAACTGTACATAATTTACGGAATACAACTTTTTTTCAGTTTTCTTTTGTTTTTTTCCATTAAACTAATATTGGCTCTGTAGTGTTTCAAGTCACTTCCTCAGAAACAATGAAATGCCCAAGTAAAGAAATAGACAAAAAAAGAATATTTCTCTCCTCCCGCCAATCCACCATATTTCAATAGTCTCTTTGAATCACAACATTCATTATGTTCGTCTCATCTGGTTGTCCTGTGGTGTTTTTGCAGTCCATGGCGGTCTGATGTATTTGTGTTGGAGCGAGCAGGGTGGCTGAGGAACATTCCGGTCTGTCCCAACAGATCCACTGCTCTCCTCTGCGTAGCCAGGCTGAGAGGCTGCAGGATCAGTCTTTTCCTCTCAGGCACTGGGCCCTGATGCACACACGCACGCACGCACGCACTCACACACGCACACACACAAACACACACTCACGCACACATCCCTTACCCTCTGCTGTATTCCAACCTGCGTTTAGCTAAGCATGGTGCTGTGTGAACAGAAAGGGCATCTTCTCAATACGGTCTTACAGCCCTGAAACCATAAGTGGTTTGTTCTAGCTATTGATCTGTCCATACCAGCCCTCCCGCTGTAGACACACCCGAGGATATGCATTAAGCACCGTGTCTCCTTCCATGTCCTCTGGGTCAGCATTGGGTTCTGTCTAGTTCTCCTGGACCACAGGAGCTCTGGGTCAACAAGAGAGGCTTTTCCTCAGTCCTCCCTCAGGACCAGCACCACAATGGTGGGAGAGCTCCTCTGTGGTGCTTCCTCCCTGTGGTACAGATGGGTCTGATGGAGCAGGGACCAAAAATGAACACAGAAAATATATCTTTGTCCCCTGTCTCACGTTATCTGTGTACTGAGGATTTATGTCCCAATGTCAGAGCGTCAAAGCAAAAACGGGTTTTACTTCTCAATCTCTGACCAAACAAAAGCGTAAAAACTTTGAGGATGAAAGTGCAAGTTGTGTATTTTTCCCCAGTAAAAACGTTTCCTTCTTCACAGAAGGGAAATGTGAGCAAGTTTTTTTTTAATCTTTTATCTGGTTTCTGTATAATATAAATTTTTCCTGTCTGAAGTCTTTCAAACTTGCTAGCCCTTTCCATTCGTTCTGATCAACGAAGTCTCTGAGAAGAAGTGATTCAGACTAAGTATGCTCTCTAGATGTGCGAGCACAGGTGTGTCATGCAGGTAGCAGGACAAAGTCGTCGTTGACGTCAACCATTGGCACGTAGAAGGACGGCACTTCATTGACACAGAGGGACTTATGTCCCGCTGGGTCCAGCTCCTGCACCTTCAACTGCCACTCCATCCTTTGCACTGCATTGAGGGCTGCTGCCTCGTGCTGTTGCCGCATCAACAAACACGTCTGGGGGAGACAAAGTAATTCATGTTGATAATCTAGTATTTATCTACATTTTGACCACATCCTTAAACAGGGGATAGTGGGCTATAGCAGGAATGCCTTCAAAAATGACAGCACACAACTATTAATTGAGGGGTGCTGATATTTACCTTCATGCGGTCATATTTATCATCCACATCCTGTATCCAGGAAATGAACTGACGAGCATTGAAGCGATCTCTCACCGACTTATTCTCGTCACCCTGAGAACACAAAGGTTAGAGGAGATGAGGTAGACTGTATCAAATGTCCTTCTACTCAAAGCGTTTTATTGTTTGATATTTCAGGATACAGTTGAGCACTGTCCTACCTGGCTTTCTGATGGCATATTGTATACTTCAGAGTCCAATAACATGGTGCAGGCACTGAATGGGACAGCCTGATTGGCTATTGTTCTGGCTGCTCTGCAGTGGACCCTTAGCACTTCCTGCTCACATGACACTATAAGCTTCTCCTGCGAAATGTGAAGAGGAAAAAGTGGTTAGATTTGAAGCTGGATAAGAGGCCGTCTAACCATGACTTCTTGGTTAGTGGGCTGCGTTGGTGAGGTGAACATAAATGGGTCTTGACCATTTAATATATACTGTATGATTCACAAAAATAGGAAAATTTAAAATATGCAAGATAAATATGCAGTAGACAAGGCTAGAAGATTTATTCCTTACCCGCTCTATGCTGTGTTGCAACCTGAGCTTCCCCCTTACTGCCTCCTGTTGTCTGAAGAGCTCCTTGAGAGGTTCTGACAGCGATGGAGGAGGGGCAATCTGATAACCAAATAAAAAAAAAGTAGCCATTAATACAGAACAGACAATTTCAAGATGCCTAAACCATCTATCAAGGCTGCATGAGATAAAGGGTGAAAGAACCAACACTCACCACAGGGATGTGCAGTTTGCTGAGGGGCTTGCCATCCAGCAGGTAGGAGCCGGTGTAAGTGACGTATTCAGCGTAACATTGTGGAGCCTGAGGTGTGATGTAGCACAGGATCTTTCTCTTTTCCTCAATTTTCTTCCTGATCTGGAGATACTCAAAGTAGGGGTTGGAACGGTCACTGTGGTAGGGCTCAATATCGTCCAGCTTGATGGCATTAACGACTACAGCCAAAGTCTGCTGAATCATCTCCCTGGTCTGCTGCATGGCTGTGTTCACCAGCTGGACCTGGACCTGCTGCCCAGCTGAACGAGGAAATTTCCTCTTCCTCGGGTGCTGCGTCTGAGATTCTTCTTCCTCCACAGGCATAGGTCGGCCTTTCGTCGTCCTGCTGAGCACCACTGAGGCTGGGGTTGTGATGGGAGTTGGTACCACCACTGTTGCAGTTGAATTGGATGTAGCAGAGGACACAGTAAAGACAGGTTCCTTGTCTTTCTCTGGAGCTGTGCAGGAAGAGGCCGAGGTGGGTGTTGGGGTTCTAGCAGGAGTAGAGGCAATGTTCACTGCTGGACAGGTAGTGACATACGTGGTGGGGGCTGATGAGGTCATCACACTTGAAGTAGGCGGGACAGAGGAGGCAGGAGCATTGTGCTTCGCCAGCATCTGGGCGCGATTGCGTGTGATCCTCTGAGGGATTTCTTCCACCTTTTTAGGAACATCTACGGAGGTTGACATAGTGGTTAAGGTTGCTGACGTCAGCTTGGGTGTGGTCTCCTGAGTGTCTGCTGGGTCCAACGTGTTGGAGATAGTGACTGTGACTGGGAGCTGAGGCAGAGGACTGCATGACACTGATTCTGCTACAGGCTCAGGTATCTCCTCAGGTCGCATGTCCGACTTGGCAGCAGACACAGATTCCACGGGTAACTGTGAAGACTCGACAAGGGGATGGATCTGCATGTGATGCTGCTGAATGGCATCTGATTTTACAGATGGAAACATGCTGCTGTCCGAATCATCGGGTACTACATAAGGGCTTTTAACTTCCAACACACTGTCCTGCTGTTTAAAAGACAGAGAGCAATTGACTGGCACACTCTGGGGTTCAGGGTCCAACTCCGGCTGGAAATTGGCATGTGGCGAAGGTACAAGTAGGTCTTGCCCTGGAGATTCCCCGAGTCTTAGGCCCCCAGACGCACATGCAGTCTTGGGCATGCTTGCCAGGTCAACCTCCATTAGGTCTGGGTCCTCTCTGTCGGTGACGGCGTGTCGAATCTGGGTTGTAATAGTCTTGTCTGTTAGTTCAGTGTCTCGAGTATCAGCCTCCTCTGACTTGTCTGGGAGGGGCAGGTCCGGTAAGGAAAAAGGCCCCAGGTCATCTAGTTCATCTGCATCTGCAGAGAATGGGTCGGCCCAGGGTACCACAGGCTCATGGCCCACAGCTGGAGCCATGTGGCTCTCAGTGGCAGCACTGAAACTGTCAGTGGTCTGTCTGTTGTCTGACACTACACAGGTTGGCTCTGTGTCTATATGGTGACAATCCACCATGCTAGGCTTGTTGCAGTCAGTGAAGAAGGAGTCCAGCCTTGGTGAGGAGGATGAGGTACTCAAATAGTTGGGTTCCCCATCCATAACTGGCCTCTCTGGAGAGGGGATGTCAGCCACAGCCTCCTTTTGTTCATCAAAATCTTGCTCAGCCACATATGACCTGGTGTAGCTGGAGTAAGGGGGAGTGACAGAGGGGTGTCCGGACATGGGATGCAAATCATTGTCTGAGTGGGCGAAGGGACTGGTTATTTTAGAGACCGCAGCCTCAATCTCCCTGTATGTCCTGTGAGGAGATTTGAGGAGCATCTCAGAGTTCCAGCCTATGCTGTGATCACAAGAATTCTCTCCATGGTTGGGTGGAAGGTGTGGCGGGCTGAGCTGGTGAACCTCCAGGGCCTGCCTGTCTGGAGACTCTGCAGACCAGCTCTTCCTAAGGGGGTCCTCAACTTGAGGTGAGAAAGAACACGCCTCCCTTGTTTGGTCTGGCTCCTCCAGTTCACAGTGGTCTTCATCGGCTCTGTCATCCAAATCGGCTTCATCGTCGTCATCTTCCTCCTCCTCTTCCTCCTCTTCTTCCTGTTCCTCTGTGACAGAGGGAAGATCTGAGGGGACCAGGTTGGGCTCACTGTGGTGAGGCTCAGAGATGTCATCAATGTCAAGAGGTGGTAGGGCAGCGGGGGCTGGGGTTGGTGGTGCAGCGATGTCGAAGCAGGGCTCCTGAGGATCAGGCCTGTGAACTGGCGTGGAAGGCTTGAGCAAAAAATTGTTGTACACACTTTCAGGGAGGTGCTCGTTACTCTCAAGCCCACTGAGGGTTGGTGTTGCCACATCTGGTGTTGGATGGGCTGGCTCCAGCCGCGGGGAGAGCATTCCAATGGAGGAGAAATAGGGTGGTGAAAGGCACTCAAGCCTATCTACCGATGCCGTCTTATCCTCTGTAGGGTGGGAGGAAGACAGATCAAACTCAGAACTCCCTGGACCACTCTGCTGCCGAAGGAACTTGTCAGACTCGGCCTTGAACTCATCCTCCAGCGGCCTGCGGACGTCCGATGATGCAGAGCGGCTGACAAGTGGTAGCTGAAGGTTCTTCGCAGGTGTCAGACAAGTGCCCTCTGGGAAACCGTGTGAATTAGAGTACCTGCTAGAGGGAAAACAAAAAAAGGGACACGTTACATCTGTGCGAAAAACAACATTTGGTTTTAATAACACGTATAACAACATTGACGTAAACGTATGAATACCTTTCGAAAAAGGACGGGGAGCAGGCATTCATTGACATAGTCATTGCTGATGAGGTCTGACAGTCCAGTGGATCCAACATAATGTCTGGGTAATCCTCAGCACTGCAGGATGGAGTCCGTGGAGTCTGCATCACCTCCTCATAGCTGGGACAGGAGATGACGGACGTTGGTGTGGGCACTCCGGTTGGCCTGTTTTGATCTGGTCTTGGGGAGGCAGGGAGGTTCTCTTTCATTTGGTGTCCAGCCAGCCAGTCCTTTGAGTTTTGACTGTCAGTAGGTTGGGACTTTCTGTCAGGGGACATTATTTGGGCTGGCAGACCAACGTCTTTCAGCTTCTTTTCTTTCAAAGCAGACTCCAGACTGTTGGATTTCTTTGCCGACAAGTCATTGCGGTTTTTCCTCACTTCCTCCGTAGACTTGGTTTTGTCCTTGAGTTTCGGGTCCCCTGACCTGTGTCTCAGTTTCTCCATCTGCTTCATCCTTTCTTTGTGTCTTTTGTGTCTCTCCTCAATCTCTTGATCTTTTAAACTCAGCATTTGACCAAAACTCGTGAGCCGGAGATCACCATCCACCAACAGTTTTTCCCGTGGACGATTATCTTTCCGCGCTGTGTCTTTAGACTGTGTGATCTTTTCATTTTCCTCCTTCACCTTAGATTTGGTGTGGTCCATTCTACTGTCTTTGTCCAATGTATCCCGATTTCTGTCCTTTTTCATCTCAAACTTAGGACTTTCTTCTTTTGACCTGTCTTTTAGAATGGTGACTTGAGGGCTGTCTTTTGACCCTGACTTGACATCTTCCTTGGAGTGTTTGAATGTCCCAAATCCATCAATGTACTTATTCTTTTCCTCTTTGATCTTTTCCTTATGTTTCTCTTTTTTCTTTTTGTCCTTCGCCCTGTCACTAATGACACCAGTTGCTTTGTCTTTTTTGGACATTTCTTTTTCAAACTCCAAGGTCTTATCAAAGTCATCTTCCCCATCACCCTTAACTCCATATGGGAACGTGTAAGGGTCAGCCTCCAGAGGCATGGGCTCTTTCTCAAAGGGTAAGCTCTCTCTGCGACTGTAAGATTCCCTAATCTCCTCTGTCTTGTCACGTTTGTCCCCTTTGTCCTTCTTGACTTTTTCCTTCTCTTTATCGTGACTTTTCTTGGAGGAAGAGGAGGATGAGTGCCGATGTCTCTCTTTCTCCCTGAACTTATCCTGAGGTGTAGATATAGACAGGGGATCTCTCCTCTCTTCGGACACATCAGGTAGACTAATGGAGGAGTCATAGTAACTACTGAGGACAGGTTCGTGTCCTCGGTCTGTGAAACTGTCTGAAGAAATTTCACTGTTCTTGTCATTTGAATCATCTTTATAATCATTCATAGCTTCCTCCTCCAATTTTTCTAGTAGTGACTTTTCGTTTTCCCCACCGCCTTTTGAAGGTTTCCTTTCCTTAGAGTGATCCAGCTTGTCTTTGTATTTGCTCTTTGTCTTTTCTTCACTCGTATCCCTCTTGTCCAGAAGCTTCTGTTTGTTTTTCTTGTCTTGATTGGAGTCCACAGACATTCTGTCTTTCCTGTCCTTATGTTTTGCATCAACAGAATCCTTTTTGTCTTTGTTGTGTTTCTCGAGCGAGCCCTTCCTCTCTTTACCTGTATCAAATGCGGCCTTTTCTTTCTTCTTTTCTTTGTGTTCTTTCTCTTTTGCTTTATCTGTGGCATGCTTGCCCTCTGCAGAGTATTTTCTTATTTTCTCTGTCGGGAAATGGTCTAGCTCATCCTGATCCGGTATTGAGTCTTTTCTGTGGGAGTCAGACAAGCCAAGCGAATCACTCAGTTTTGCAACTCCACCATTGTAACTGTCCTCATCATCATCACTTTCATCAGTGAAGATATCTGCTATCTTATACCAAGTTTTCTCACGGATTTTCTCAGGTTTTCTTTCTTCTTTCTTTACCTCTAAGAAATCCTTCTCTCTCTCTGCGTGTTTATCCTGAGAGACCTTTTCTTTCTTGTCCTTGGTTTGCTCTGAAGACATCTTTCGATCTTTGTCTTTGCCATGAGAGTCTTTATGTTTGTCTTTGGCTCCCTCCTTCTTATCTTTGGCACTCCGTTCTGTATCTTTCTCCTTGACAGCTTTTTCTGTGGAGGGTTTCTCATTCTTCTCCTTATCCTGATCAGCACCTCTGTCTTTAATTTTCTCCTTGTGCTTGTCAGCTTTTGCTTTCTCTCTCTTTTCCAGTCCTTCACCCTTCTTTTCTTTCTCCTTTCCAGAGTGGTTTCTCTCTCTGATGTCACATGATTTGCCAGCAGCATCTATGTCTTTAAAGAAGGTGTCATTGTCATATTCGTCTCTGATAGCTTCCTGCTTCATTTTTATGTCCTTTCTTTCTTTGATGAAATCATATGAATCTTTTCGATCTCTGCTGTTGTCCACAGAATCCTTCTCCTTCTTGTCTTTAACCAAGTCAGTGGACTCTTTACGCTTCTTTTCTTTTTCAATCGAGTGGCTGGAGTTCAATTTTTGTTTTTCTGACCAGTCCTTTTTCTTCTCGTTAGTTTTTTCCGAGGAGTCTTTTTTCTTAGATGTGGCTTCTTTTTCTGATCTTTTCTCATTATGATCTGATTTCTTGTCCTTGACTTTGTTTTCTTTCCTCCTCGTCTCCTCTTTAACAGTTTCCACAATTAGTTTGACTGCATTGTTTGCTTTGTATTCCTTGTACTCTTTTACGGGAGCATCCCAGCTGTCATCTCCATAGAGGGAGGAGTCAGAGGACATCTCAGAGCCCCATCTGTCATCCGAGACACTCAGCTTAGTGTCTTCCAGGTTGAGGAAATGGTTATTATCATAGCCTTCATACTCAGCATCTTCTTTCTGAGCTTTGTCCTTTTTGCATTTCTCTTTCTCCTCCTTGGTGTTTTTCTCCTTGTCCACCTTTAGATGCTTTTCTTCCTTCTGCTCACCTTTTCTATCAGCCTTTGAGGAGGACTTCTCCTTGGATTTTTTCTTTTTCTCCTCTTTGTGGGTCTTCTGTTTATCCTCCTTGGGCTTCTCTTTCTCTTTTATATTTCTCTCTTTTTCAGCTTTTAAGGCCTTCTCCCTCTCTTCCTTATTGGTCTTTTCCTTGGTGGATTCTTTTGTTTTCTTGTTTTTCTCCTCTTTCACTTTTGACCAATCTTTGTCCTCAGACTTGCTTTTAGAAAGTCTATCCTCCTTTTTTGAATGGTCTTTTTCATGTTTGGATAACTTCACCTTGCTGTCGGGTGTAGATTCACTGTCAACAATTAGTGACTTTTGCCTTGAATCGTCATAATCAAAAGAAAAACTTTTGACAAATTTCTCATTCATGTCTTGATTCAGCACTAGACTGGGGGCTTTGTCTTTTTCTTTGTTTTTGTGCTTGTGCTTAACTTTGTGTTTTTTCAGCACCTTGCCATCTACATCTGTTTTTGAGGCTGTACTGTCCACATTTGTGTTTTTGTAGAGGTCAGAGTTCTTCTTGTCTCCTGTGTTGCTGTGCACATTATTCTTCTTTTTGTTCTCCTGCGCTTTCCTCTTAACTTGTTTTACCGACTCTACACTGGAATCAGCAGAAGAGTAGTCAGACTCACTAGACAGCCGTGTCCTGACTGAATCTGAGAGAGAACTGACATCTGACCACGTTGGGGAGGACACAGTTTTCCAGCCGTCTGTCCTCCATTGCTTTGGGTGCTGTTCTGCTAATGATGGTGCTTGTTTCTGAGAGTTCAAGTTTCCATGGGAGGAGGAGGATGCGTTAAAGCCAGGAGTTTCTTTTAGGCTCGTTGCAGAGGAGTCCTTTATACCGTTTGCACCTTTATCATCCTCACTCTCCATATCGCCACAATCGGAGTCAGACGTGCAAAATTTGTCATTAACTTTGCCAAATCTGACTTCCTTACTGACGTTATTTTTACTTTCCTTCTTTCGCTTCTTTTTCACTTTATTCTTGTCTTTCTGTTGTTTAGAGCTGAGGCTCCCAGAGTCCCTCAACTTGGTGTTTGTTTGTTGGATCTGTTGCCGTGGTGTAGGCGCAGGTGTAAAACACAACGTCCTATCATCCTCGTCTGAGCTGTTGCTGTCGGAGATGATCCGCCTAACAGCTTTCTTTGGTGTGAGCGAGTTGCTTTTGGAATAGGTTTTGACCTCCATCTTGGGTATGGAGATGAAGTTGTTAGGTTTACTGATTGGGTCCTTACGGAAGTCTTTTTTCAAGAGGTGTTTATCGTCCACAGGGGGCACACGTTCTTCTTCATCATCCTCGTCAAACTCATATTCGTCCTTGACAGGTGTGACGGCAGATTTCGGAGGGTCTACAGTTTTCCCCTTCAACTTCAGGCCCTTCTCAAACTCGGAGTCCGTGTTATTGCCATCGACAGAGCTGGATGGGGCGAATGATGGGGCGTCCTCCTCTTCTGATGATTCTGTGGACAATAAAGATAATCAGTAACAATTCACATTTAGCGCCCTACTTTACATTAACATATACTAGATTGGTAGTTAGACATCTTATTACATTAGAATATTTACCTGATGAACTTTCTTCGCTTGAGGTGTAAGTTCCTTTCCCCAGCAAAAGATTGAGCATAGTTGGAGAGTTGGCAACCTTCAGAGGTGTTTCGCCTCTTCTGTTGCTTTGACGTGGGTCCCCTCCATACCGTAAAAGTAGCTTTACCACCTGAAACAAGAGGAGCAGCTTGTACCAAGTTCTAGAATCTACAAACATTTTGTGACATGCACAAGTCATGAATCAGCTTGGCAGACTCGTCTTGATTGGATAAACTAGAAACGAACGGTCGTTTTTTAGTCTGAAGATCATTTTGCGTTGCATAAAAAGAGTGGTCTTTGATGCGGTTTGATAACTACTAACGTTGGCTGCATTCACACATAAGATGGATTTGTTGACTACACTATTTACCTTAAAATGTCCATTATTGGATGCATCGTGTAGAGGGGTGTCATCATCCAGACCCTTGGTGTTGACCTCCGCTCCCGCTGCCAGCAGCTGCTTTGCCACATCATAATAACCCCTGTTGCACGCCTCATGCAACGCAGTCCAGCCTAATCACAAGAAAAAACGCAGTGTAAGAACAGCATAATATGCATTAGCAAATATAAAGCACTACAGCCTGTAAGGAGAACAGCTTACCTGCAAAGTCTTTTACATTCACATCAGCTCCTTCACTGATGAGTTCCTTGATGCGGCGTACCTCTCCACGAATTGCTGCTCTGTGCAGCCGAGTCTCCCCTCTCTCGTTACGTTTGTTCACTTTGTCTTTGGTTTTAGATGCAGAATTTGGCGTTCCCTTCTGACCAAGATTGGACTGTGACTGGTGCTTTGGTGTTGTGTCTGTGAGGAGTATATTGACACAATGAAAGACAGGACAAAGTTATTTAACTACAAATTACACAAGATTTAACTTAATTCTCTAAATCTTTAATACTCTACAATATCATACTATTATTTGAGCCAACGTGTTTTCATTCTTCACAGCCAGTAGAGGGCAATCTTGCTTCAAAAATCGCTACCATGGTGGCTGAAACCACTTCACCTGAGCTCATTTCATCACATTTACAAGATTAAACCCAAGTCTTAATTACATTTACATTATTGAGTTTGCACAGCTATTGTCCCAAATGATATTTAAAACTCACTCACTCACTTAATCTATGTCCATGCCTTTAAGCATGCAACAAAGTAATTAACATACAAATAAAAGTGGTTATATGTTGTCAATGCCAAGTCAAATTTTATTTTAAATATGAACAATATGCCATCATAGATATCTAGTGTATAAATAGGCTATGTATTTTTCCTACAACAATATTACATTCCATGTAATATTCCAAATGAGAGACGACAACTTATTCATTGAATAATAATCTAACAACAGAGACGATATGAGATAAGAAATAAAAATGCTTGGAGGCCCTTTGCATCTGATGTCTATTGTGGTTTGGCTCAAATGCTGAGACTGCATTTCAGTGCCAAACCCGTGCAGCCCCAACAGGGGAATCACTTTCATTTCCTCTATACTCCTATACTGCACTGTTCCATTATAGTAGGCGCAGACCTCTACAAAAAGTGAATGTTTAAGGCTTGAAGACAAACAATTCCTTGTGCCTTTGATAAAGGCAGCACAGCACATCTGTAATAACAACTAACATGGTCTTTGTACAGCAAATATAACTAATGAAACCAGATGTGATTAAAATTCAGTGTGTAATACGGTTGAAAATCGACAAACAACCAACAGAAACCAATATAAACAATATAAACCATGCATCACAACTGCCCCACTTTCATCAACACACACATATAAAACTCCCTCTTTCCTCGTCGGCCACACATCCAGAGGAGATGTGGCCTCCATGATAAACACGCACCTGGACTGTTGACAGACTCCTCAGCTGTCATTTGCATGAGCAAGGCCACCTGCTGCCGCTCAGAGAGGGGGTACCCGGCCCGGATCCCTGGCATCCCCATTCCAAATGGCAAGCCCACCTTCCGGGTGTTGGTGGGCTCCTTTTTAATGCGCTTCCGCTCTGGACCTTGCTTCTCTGTAAAGAAAGGAAGAGAAGAGACGCTTCAGAAAAATCAATAAATGAAAACCGTTGGGTTTTTTTTTTTATGAAGTTTTGAAAATGAAATGAAATGTTATAATAACACAAACTAGTATTTAGAGGTGATAATCCTGCCTGAAAGCTACAAATGATACACTCTGATACTGCGCTCACAAATGCATTAACGTTATGCATTCACAGAGTACCGTGGGTGGTCTGGAGCCCGAGCACCCACGGGAAAAATGCACTTGATATCTGTAGATATCCCGCCAGGACAAAATTTACATTGATTCAATAGCAAACTCCACCAAGCAAACGTTGTGCGGCATAGCCCACGTTCCAAAACCTATCGATCCACCAACAAAAGTATAGCTTGAATGTGGCTGGCTACGTAACGTTAGGTGTACAGTCTGAATCAAAGCAGGCAAAATGAGATTAATCGATTGACCCGATTAGAAATTTTTGTAATCGTTCCAACCCGACAGCAATCACACACACATACAGTACGGAGTGATTTACTGAACACTGTGAAGGCAGAGTGATTAGCTTGTCAACAGTGTTGTATTGTTAGATTAAGAATTCAAATATTACTGCAAAATCATTCTCAAACAGAGCGCGCATGTGTGTAAGACAATATAGAGCCAGACTGTAAAGAATTAGTTCTAGTTCTGTGGTATAGACAGGGAGATTTGGGCAGAGTAAACGAAGCCAAGCTGGACAAAAAGTTTTCCATTAATGTAAGTTTCATGTTCCAGTTATCCACAGCTTACAGTATATGGCAAGACTTCACATAACACACCATAAGCATTACGTAAGGATCTCATTTGAATGAAAAACTGCATTAACAATTCTCATGATGAGAAGACGGAACGTGAAAGGAGCATGAAAATTTTAATGCAAAAGTATTGTCTGGTTTGTATGGCCTGCATTTAGAGGTTGCACTCTGTATTAGCTGATCGCGAATGGATGGAGATTGTTAATAGTGTCTAAACTAATGCAGAAAAAAAAGTACTATAAACAGACAGATAGACACCATTGAGACAGCCTTTTTCATTTCATCATTCTCCTTCTACGAAACCAACGGCGAAATGAAGTGAAAATTGCATGTTCAAAAGAATGCAATGCTGATGCTGACCCTGCATATTTTGCAGACCATGTATAACTAGTATAAACACCATTACTTATGCTGACAGGCACTAGAGAGAAGCATGACATAACAGTAACTTTTATCATGACATCTGATTTTATGTGCTCTATTGAATGTGTTGCTGTAATAGAGCTGCAGCTATTATTCTATTTTCTGTGGATTCATCTAATTATTTTGTTGGCACGATTCTAAAATTTCCATGACAGATTGTGGCTAACATTTAAATAAACCCTTGTAAAAAACATAATACTATGTGTTGACATATTACCGACTCGTCTCAATGTGGCCCTGAGTAGGAGTTGACTGCCAGTAACTCCGGGCAACTTTTGTGTTTATCTCCAGCTGTCTCTGTGGAGGGGAGGGGCCAATGGGCAGTATGTTTATGTCTGTCTCCAAGCCAATCAGTCAGAATCAGGAGAAAAGAGGGTGGGACTTGGCAGAGCATCCGTTATTACGAAATAGTTGGTGTACATTTCAATTCAACTTGGCCTTGCCAAGGTCACCACATGCCTGCCAGTCGGCCTGTCGGGCTGACTGGAGACATGGTGCTACTGGACAAAAGCAGCTGCTCCAAAAGGGACACGCCCCGTAATTATTTTCAGCAGCAACATACCATCCTGTGACCCTCAGAGGGGGCAAAGCCACTTGTGTATATGGCTGTTACACATCATCACAATGGGAAACGGTTCCCACATCACAGCACAAAATCCCAGACAAAATACAAACGATACAAAATCCCGTCAGCAAGAGAGAAATTTCAACAGTGGACTTAGGTGCAAATATGCATAAGAGAAACAAGACTGCAACAGTGAATGTCTGACCTTGGTGACTTTTCTAATTCTTTTTCTCAGACTGACTGCATTGCTCAAGGCCATGGGCACATAATTAATGAGGCGAGAAGGAAACATGGCGGCACACACTTCCGGGGGCTGAAGGCTTTCCAGGGAAAGATTTTTCCATTGAGAAGTATGAGGCTGATGAACTTTCACTAACATCTGTGAACACTTACAGCTAATATGCCCCCACCCTCTTTGATACACTCTCACGTTCGCAAAAGCATGTGCCATTTAGACACATTCCTCCTGCAAAGACTTTAACAGCAGGAACCACAGAAGCAGTCCAAACATTTTTTTTTTTAGCGGCACAACAGAGAATGTGCTAGCCTGGCCTTTCCAACCTCTGTTTACAAGACGAGGCACCAGAAACGCTGTCACAAGTCTGGTTCACCAATACAAACGTTTGAAACTGCACAACATCTCAGGCTGGAGCCAAAGTGTCTCTGTTATAGGCTAGCTAAGAAGCACAGTCACTGCAGACATCGCTCTGAGTACTAGGAGACTAAATATTGATGCAGATGACTCAATTTAAGAATTGCTGCTTTGCAATTAAACAGATGAGCAAATATGAAGGCATCAAATTGAAAACAAGCTGCACCTTACCAGGAAAACAATGACGCAAACATCATCTGCCCATTCAAATGTGTATGATGTATGTATATATGAAAATCATTTCATGTTAGGATATGGGAAATAGCTATGTATCAACGTGAATCCATTGTTTCTATTGGGGACGTGATAATGCTTGTATGTTATGTAAAATTGTTTCATCATCCCATGAATACAAGCACAGACTCTTGAAAGTAAAAGTGTCTCACTCCCTACATGATATGTCTGCTGTGGGGTTTACATAAACAGAGAGGACAGCAAGGGACATAGGTCTGTAAAATAACGATTACCTCACACTGGGTTGAAACTTTTCTCACCTCACTGGTTGAAACCAGACTGACAAGATAAGTGAAAGAACCAGGTAGGATAATACTCCACACCCTTGAGGAATAAATGGCCATCTGCAGCCAGGGGAGGGGACAACATCAAACAGAAATGTCAAGCAATAATAGAGGTGGTTTTTGATATGGCAGGCAGACAATGCCGTTGTATTGACTACGCTCAAAACAAAGACACTGGTTTACTTATCCAACAGACGCCATGACAAAGAACCACTCCAACCAGCTCAACTGGTAAAACACACTGTAGCCAAGTTCATGTGAATTGATATTCTGTTTAGGGACCCATAAACCACATAAACAGGAAGTTAAGGCAGAAGAGGCAGGAAGTGGCCCACAGGATGTTTTGTCAAAGCTTTGTGTTGAGCAAAAGAGATTTACAAACAAATGAACATACCAACATGTGCAGCATACTCCATACTGGTGAAAAGGTAAGTTGAATACTCTGTTAGTGAAATTACGTCTCATCGGCTTAAGTTATGGTGTATATGGGAAACAACACCCAAAAAACAACAATTGGGAAGGGCCACATGACTCAGCTCACATTACTTAACAATACTACAAAGGTGCTCATTGTTGTTGTGTGGCACAACCGAAGAAACCATCTGCAGTGAAGGCAATTACATTCAATATCCTAAATAGATGCAGTGGCTTGATTTTATGGACACTGATGTGAACTGCAGAGTCAATCTACCATCTAGCACTGATAGATAGCTGCTGTAGCTTGTTGTCATGAGATGAAAAAGGCAAAAGGGACTATTTGGAGAAGGATGACCTCAAGAAGGAGGAATGCTGCTCTCTCACTTCTGAGAAGATCAAGGGATGCTTTGTGATTCTGTGAATTCAATTTGAATGATCCACAGAGGTGCTGTCCTCCAGACACAATGAGTGCAATTCCTGTCTTCCTCTAGTTTCACTTAAAACAATTTTACACCAAAAATTCAGAACTAAATTGGGTTCTTGTTGACACAAAACTATATCGTACAGGATAATTCAGCATCTCCATTAAGTTCCTTCGTTGCATTTGCACTGCATTCCACGTAATGTGAATATTGTGGAAATCGGAGCCGGTGACGTCTACATTGCTAAAGCGGCATAATTCTCACAACCAAACACAAAGCTCACCTTCTGGTAACAATTCCATTTCCCAAGAGACTGTGGCATTGTCCAATGTCTCCAAAAAACAAAACAACATCAGAGACCCTCGTATCTACGACGCAAAGCATTGCCAGTGTTGTTGGCAATGCCCCATGTTGTGAGTAATTTGAGCTCAGGCAAAGCCACATTTTTGCTTTGCTCAGTACAAAAACAAGCTAGATGGAAGTACTAAAGATGGCTGGCCTGGGAAAGCTCCTGTCTGGCTAATGTCAAGCTCTTGTGAGCTCTGTCCAGCAGTCTCTGAAATGCCAGAGAGTAAAAAAAACAGGGATGAATTTTAAAAAGGTTTGCAGTTCCTGTAGTGTTAAGGGAGTTCAGGTCCACAATTCCTGAAAATGATTATGAGGAGCGAATGCATCATCATATTCTCCGGCAATATTTGTAAAAACTCAGGGGAATAAGAGCAGAGAACTTTTTAGAAGAACCGCAAACTCTAGGTTTTTATGTAATGTATGTATGTGATGATGTGTCAAACACATTCAAAAACAGAGTATTGAGAGAACATTGATTCTAGAAAATGAATAGAGTACAGACAAAAATCTGTCAGATTCATTGTAGAGACCTACGAGTGTTGAGGCCTGATGGGCAAAAAGAGCAGCCAGCCCAAACTAACAACAGATATTCCAAAGTTATTAGCATCATAATAGACAGACTGTTGCCATTGTCCCTGAGTTCACACCTCTTTGAACTCAGAGGGGGTTGGGCTGACCTCTTTCTGCCAATGGCCTGAAGAGGAAAAACTAAAGCAGGCCAGGAAACACACCAGGTAAACACCAAATTGGCTCTAAGAACAAAAATCATGGCCAACAGCCGCAAATGCACAATCAGAATCATATGTAAGCATGCAAAAGGCAGAAGCAAACACACACATTCATGAGCAGCAATCAAAGGAATAATAGGCAAACATGTTTGAACCTCTGCATCAATCCAATTTATACCACCCCATGTGTCTAGAGACACACAACAATGCAATCTTACTAAAGTCAGCCCCAAACCATAACAATTAGCTGTTGCAGCACACAAAGTTTCTGCTTTTCACTCCTATTTGCTGTGGCAAGACTGTGAGTGTAATCACTGAACATGAACCAATCTAACAACTCAGTACTGATGGTGAAATGTTAGACTGTTCGCAATAAACTAAACTCTGAAACATTACAGCCCTAAGTCAAACACAGACAAGCAGCAGCCCCCTTTCTCGCTCTCCAATTTAAGAAAACACAAAACTGGAGCCTTACCAAAGTCAGAACCGGTCCGGGCTGCCTGTTAAAAAAATTCCCACCTAATTGATTGATAGCTTTGTGTGGTCTCCTTTTCATTTACATTATGACTGCAGGCATGATCTCCATGGTCTCCATGAAACACCAATACAGCACACACACACAGCTAACTTCACAAGCTGTGATAAAGCCCAACCCCCTTATCAAAGAGCACTCTAAGTACTTCCTGCCACACTAGGAGGATATGATGTAATGATTTCCATTTGTTCTTTGATGCCTGTTTCCAAACAAGAAGAGCACCAGAACACCATCGCATTCAAGAATATTTTTGTTCACATAAATGCACCCAAGGTTTTCTTACCCGAGTCAGAATCTTTCTGGTCTCCATTGGCTCCAGCAGTGAAGGGCAGCTTCCTTTTAGGGGCCTTTTCTTTCATCTCTTTGACACCATCGCTGCGGTCCAATTTGGGAGTCTTGTTTGACAACACTTTATCCTGAGGAAGAATAAAACAGCACAGACAAAAACAGCATTAGCTACATAATTTCTAGATAACAAGTTATGCACAAACAGCACTTCAATGCAAAAGTGTGCATTTTTTAGTGAATTTAGAATTAAGAAAAAGGCCAACAGAGATAAAAAAAAAAAGCTTAAATTTGCTTGCATTTATTACGTAGGCTTAGCAAAGCAAAACATTTCCATGAAATTTCCTCCTGGATTCGCACCCCCTGGCCCAGGGAAAGCAGGCTACGCTGATGCTCAGCCCTGTGGTTTACAATTCCTGGAAACAATCACATGCTCGAGACTATCTGCTAAAAGCATGAACAACCTAACTTGCTCAACTGAAGGCCTCATTGTATTAAGCTCGAATATGCTTTGCTGATCCTCAGTACCTCCTTTGCAAAAGTTAGAATCCTAAACATTTGAAACTGAATCTCTAGCGGTCTAAAATGTAAACTTCATTTTAACGCTTGAAATGCTGTCCATTGTATTTATCACATGGTCAAATTCAGTGGAAAAAACTAGATCAGCAAAAGCTAGACATTTAGAGTCCCTATCTGAGATTATTTCACCAGAACATAAACTTTCAAGCAACTTTGGGGAAATGAAGAGGAAAACAACACTTTGAAACACTGAAGAGAGGGAAAACCCCCCAAATGGTCTGATCTGCAACCACGGTAGTTCCACCCATTGTCTCATGCCCTGCAACTTTGCCAAAGTTGCACAACCTACACTATGGCCCAAAACACAGTACAGGGACTAAATGTCCCAGATGGTATGGGGGGTCCCAGTCCTGGGCTTTGGGGTGGCAGCAGTGGGGAGGGAAAGGGCATGCTGTTTTATGTGACTAACAGGCAACTGTTCCCAAAACCACACCACTCCTGTCAGGATTAAAGAGACTCCCCATAGTTCTTGTGTAACTATGCTCTTCCTCAGGCGGATCTAAAGAGCGTTGCTGGGGACAGTGGCCCCTGGTCTGGTCTGCTCTGTTTGCTTTGTTGTCTCTATAGCCTTGAATCCAATAAGCACCAACAAACGGCTGGTGGGCTGATGTTTAGCTGTTCTGTGCTTGCCGCAACAGAGTGACAACTCATTGGTGTTGACCGGAGATGTCAAGGGTCCATTAATGTCACTCACATTTAGTAGTCAATTCTAATGAATTATTTTGAAGCAGTACAGTTGTGAAATGCAGCTGTCACACTCTATTTAAAACCAGAACTTTAGAGGATGAAGCACTGCGGTGACAGGCATATTTCCCCCAGCAATGGATTGAGCCCATAACAGATCTCTGACATATTTATTAATCATTAAATAAATTATGTTCAAAACACACACTGTGTGTGTGTGTGTTTTAATTCAAGGCTATGTGTTTTGATCCTGTGTGCTTTAATTTGGATTTTTGTGAGTCTTATTGTGGAGATGTTGGAGCAGGTCAAATGTGATGTGTGCACACCCACACACACACTTCATTTTACTTCTGTCCGACCTCCTGCCTTGCACTCGCGTCTCCTTGGGGCAGGTTTTCTATTATGTGTCAGATCATGGAGCGCCTCCCCCTGCCCCAGTCATAAGACTATGATGTCATGGTACAGTAGAGACAAACAGTGTCAGCTACAGTTAGCCCATTTCCTTCTCTCTCTTCCCCTCTCCATGTGTGTCTACAATCTCAACTACACATAGCCATTTATAAGAGAACCAACATATGCCAAACCAAAGAGACAGGAAGTGCTTTGTTGAAGAGAACAAATAACAGATAACAGCCGCCACTAGCGTAGGGAAAAAATGGCCAAATAACCAAATCTTAGACTGGGAATGAGGAAACAAGAGACTTTCTTTAGATCCCTAATAAGACACCTTGTTTGGTGGTCTCCCAGCAATGCCTACTCTCGCCATCTCAATCTGTTTTGCTCCTGCTCGTTTCACCCACCCTGTGCACTACACTCCCTCCTCCTTCCCTCCCTCCTTCCCTCTCCATGCCAGAGTCTGATGCAATCCTTTGCAGAGGGCTGTACATCCATGCTTGCATAAGCTGCACCTCTCTTCTTAACAGTTGGCACACACGGTGACATCATCAGGCTGCGCCCAAAGCGTTCCATTGCGAACGACGTGCTTGTAGCTGTGTCACATTTCAGGGGTGACCTACTTCACAGTCTGTATTTCCAACTCGTTTGCAGTTTAAAAAATTTAATTTTTAAGTCAAACCTCAAGAAATCCACAAAACCATGTATTCAACACTCTGGGGTTGAAATGAAAAATAGTTGTGTGACAATAAGCCCAGAACAACCCTGCAACTTTATATACTCTTAGTAATATTGCTGTTACTGTTATGAATTCAACAAAACCAAAGCTGGACCAAAAATAAACACAAGTACACTAATCAAAGCTTCTCTACTTTAACAAAGACGAGTGTTCCCTTGCTCAAAAAGCGAGTACCTCTGGCAGCTAACAGGCAACTACAGTTGTCGTTGCGAAATATTAGGCTGATCCGCCTGTAACATGGCATAGAACTGTACTTAAATGCACAACAGATCACATTTAGAAACTGTCTTATGTTACAAGACAAGTAGCATCAACTCCGAGTAAAAGCTAAACTTAGTACACAAGATATTTACTACTCATGTGCCTTGCAATTCTTTTATACATTGACAGTTCTTAAACAACAATTACAACCACGCACGCAAATCTCTGACTTCTGGTGATGGAAAGTATGCAGTTGAATCTGCTATTGACTGCTCAGATTTGTACAACGTTTAGCACTAGTAATTGGAAATAGGGCAAACGTTAAGGCAAACCATTCAGGGTTATTTAAAATGTCGGTGAAGGTTCTCAGTCATCCAGGTCATGGTTATCCAAGAAGGGTTAAATTGAGGGCAACTGGACTTAATAGAAGATACTTGAAGACGTTTTGCCTCTCATCCAAGAGGCTTCTTCAGTTCTGGCTGGTGGTAAGTCCCAGGTATTTAACCTCTGTGGGGCCATTGTCTGGGTCACTGACACTACTTGAATGAGAGGCGAAACGTCTTCTCAGTATAGTTGCCCTTAGTTTAACCCTTCTTGAAAGATAATTTTAAGAACTTTGCATACATTTAATTAATGAATTCATTAGTTACCCATTCGTATTTGACTGTAATACAGAGAAAAGGCATAAAAACTGATAATTTCCGGCTAAGTAATGATTACAACAACCTAAAATCCATCATACGCTTTACAAATTTTTAAATTTACCATAAAATTCTCTTTGTTCGGGATGTGTCATTTCATACAGATTTTCACAGGATGGATCCTTATAAAGTAAATTTGGCATCTTTGGCCATTTCTCTAAGTATTCTAATAAGACTCAATTGCCTCAGAGTAAATGTTTGCTTGGCTGACAGCCACAGAGACATTGACAAAGCCTGGTGCAGGATGAACTGCACAAGAGAACCCTACAAGCTGGGGGACGTTTACCTATTCATATTCCATGGCACCAAGATTTTCACTAAAAGGTGGTGATTTAGTGTGTCGTCTAACAGCAACTGATTTTGGGATCATGCATACAAATGTTGATGTGTGTCTCTTACCTTCTTCCCACCCTGTTTTTCCACCATGTCGGTGTTGAGTGGGAAGTGGTCCAACTGGGGGGTTTTAGAACCCCCACCTTTGGGCATCGTTCAGCTCTCGCCACGCCAAGCTTCATTCACGCTGCCATTGCATCGTCATCGACCGTCTGAAATCAAGGGAAAGAAAAGAAAAAAATGGATGGTGAGACAGGTTAGCACCCAGTCACCAAGTTTCTTTGAAAACACAGTTATACGCTGCCACACAGTGGTGCCATTAGTGGTACATCGAGTGCTCTATTTTCATCCATTACACCCCTGTTCTGGTGGAAGAGCAGCGAGAGGGAAGACAGTTACAGCTTATCTGCTCCTTCTGCCGTGGCCCTGTAGTTTAAAATATCCATGCTAATCTTTTCTCAGTCTGAGACGGGACAAACTACAACCACACAAAATAAAAGATGCATATTAAAAAAAATCTAATAACAGAATTTTGAAGTAAGCTAGGGCTGACCATATTGCGTAAACCTAATGTTTCAGTAAAGAAAGTTGAAAACAGCTATGGAATGTCTTCAGGCGCGTGACTGGCACGTCTCAACAAAAACCAACACACCTGCTTGCTTTCACAGTTGGCAATCTCTTGCAATTGAAGGCTTTACGCTATCCTATTCCTGGCATGTCTGTCCTACCCAGCTAAGTAGATGGGGCACAGCCTTACAGGAAAACATGCAAATCTGCTTGGCATGAGTGCATGGGTTGAGTGTGAACTGGTGAAACTGGGAGGCTCGAGTTCAATGCACTTTGTACTGCCGGACAACAGGTCTGCGTGCGTCACTATTCATTGCCTTCCATCATGGAGGAGAGGCCTTCTGCTTGAAGGGACCATGAATAAATCATTCATTCCATCTCTCAGCATTCTCTTCCATGATGCACTTTCTTTTCTAAGTGCGACAAAGCATGTGCATGCTTGTGACCAAGTGAGTGAACAGATGAGACTGTGGCTGTGTCCCTTTTTTCATTACTCTGAGACACTGGCACTCCTCTCCTCGCTGGCGCCATTGCCACCTCCCCCACCCCCATCCCGCTTTCCTTTCCTGCTGCAGTTATCCTATTCAAAGGCTGCTATTTATATCTGTCCAGTCAAGTCAGTCAGCCAGCCAACCAGGGAGGCACATGAGTATGAGAGATGTATCGCTCCCCCCTTCCCCCCTTAACTGTGTATGGAAATTCAGACAGATAACCCCCCTTTCTCCTCATTGTTACTCCATCCTTACTACTGCTACACACCCACTTTAACGCAACCATAAACACCCACCTCTCTCCACCTCTCATTACACCAAAGTGGCAGGAAGGTCAACTAGCCTCAGAAATAAACAAACAATGCAGTGACACACACACATACACACGCACACACACAAATGCCCCGAACTAGGTCAGCTGGGCTTCGAGAATAATAACCTCTGCACTATTTTGAGACTACTATGATGGGTGGTTATTGCAGCAGAGACTCTCGTTGACACACGAAATACAGGAAATGATGTTTGCAAGTAAAGAGTGTGCACATGCAAACAGACACACACTGAGAGGAAGCCCTATTTAAAAACACAAGCCTAGTTTCCAAAAGATATGTAACATAAGGAAACACTTTATGTCTGTAGTGTGATTCAAAGAAGCAATGTTATCGTCATTATATGAGGCTATCTTTCAATATCTAGTGAGATGTCTACGCAGTCATAGAGTTCGACTTAACCGATAGCCTGGGCCCATCAAAATTATACATACTGGCCTGTTACTGGCCCGTCACTTGCCAGTGGCCAATTAGTCTGCCACGTGGGTGCATTAATTAAAGAAAAAAATGTCTGTGAAAGAGAAACAAGGCTGAATAACAAAAAAGGGATTTCTACAAACATGGACAACAGTGTTGGGAAAATGTTTTGTACCGTTGTCTACGCTTCCCTGCAAAGGCCGATCCTCGCCATCGCAAATAGAAGCTCATAAACACATCATACAAATCAAAAAGGATGAGCGGACAACCAAAAGTTGTGCATCTAAAGAAAAATGGAATGGACGTAGGGTCCAAATTCATCACTAATGTGGCAAGTTAAATTTCAGAACTACTGTAAATCTGCTCGACATACTGATTAGACTCAAAACGTGACTGTTCTTGATGTGTCATCTCATCATGTGAATGAGAAAGAGCGTGCGCATGTGAGTGACAATCTCTATTCCTGCACGACCATTTATAATGTGCTCATCTCTATAAAAAAATATATTAACTGTACATACATGCAAAACGAATAGGCTTTACACTACATGTTTCAGACAGGTATGGCACTGACTAAGGTGATAAAATAAATACTGTTTATTTTAGTTATAGAAGACCATATTTTTGTATAAAGTATTAAATTATCTAACACAACGTCTAATAATAGCCACTGAATTAATGCTCAATTCAACCATTTGATGCATTCATTCACTCCAGAAGAATGATTCTAGCAGTTTCTGCAACATGCCTACATTCAGACATTGTTGCTTACATTCATTGGGACAACAATTTTACACATTGAATGCAAAAAGGGGGACATCACCCCCAATTTAAATTTGGCAAAACAGTATTTAATTTGTTATATTATTTGTTAGTGCCATACCTCTTTGAAACATGTACTGTTATGCCTAATCAAGTTTTCCAATTCATTTACTCTGACATGCATCAATTATACAATAAGGGCCCTCTCAAAAATATTACTTCCATTTGGCCTATTTCCCTACATCCAGTTCTTTCCTATAAACTTTGCAAAGCAGCTCGTAGATATCGGTTAATACGGGATCGTCGACCTGGAGATGTATTTTTTTTTTGTAGTTGCTTTGCAAAGACAGTAGACATTTCAAATACATTTCCCATGAAACATTACTCCAGTGCAATACAGGTAATTGTCCAGGACAAGGAAAAGTACTGTGTTGAATAGGCCAAACTATAAAACCAGTTTCTTCTCTTGAAAATACTTCTGAATATATACGTTACACTTATATTCACCTATATAGAGTATTAGGACACCAAGTTAACCAACAACTATGTAACAGTAACACGTTACAGTGCAGTGTTTTTTGGAGCGGTGAAACAGAAGAGTGGAGAGAAACTCAGGCCGACCATAAATGACAACAAAACACAATAGAAAGTGTCACACTGCGCCTTAATGAAAAGTGTGCACATACATTAGGTCACATGAGGGTAAATGAGCCACGCTGCACTACAGACATTGAGCTGCTAGCCGCTAGTATTTGGCGATATTACGTACTAGGGCACTTTTTGCACTGTTGCTGCCAGCTGACGCTGCAGCAGCTTGTGAACTTTTACACTCGGTTGTACCACATCTGCGGGCGTAAGATTTATTATTTTGCAATTGGTATGAAGTCAACTGATTAATCAAAACTAATCATGGTATTATTTTCATTTTTTTTCACAAGTGCCCAATATTCTGGCACTGTTTTATGTTTTGATGTGTGAATGAGTATCTAATGACAGTCACAACTCAACATTGAAGCATATAACATTTTTTGCAATGGAAAAGCATTGTTGTACAACATGTCTAAATGCATAGTTGCTGCCATCTCTGCCCAAGGATGTTCTGTTGATTTACTAAATGGCAAAGAATAAGATGTATTCTATTGCATATTCTTTCACATATTGTAAGTAAGTGAACTTTTCTACAATCTGAAACGGGTTACAGTAATAACTGTTCATCTTTAAGCAACACATCATGTTTATTGTTAACCCAAGGTATTGTCTAGTTATCTGGTGGTTTTCTGCCTCAGCTTTTGCCATTCAAAGAAACAGACATACATCTTCAACCCTATCATATTGTGGTAAACAAACATTGAAATGTTCGCATACCAGTAGCATCTTTGAAATCAACTTAGAAGATGATGCCTGCCCTTTTGTCTGCAATGAAATTATTTGCCCATAACAACATCCAATTTGACACTACATCCTAAGTACATGTTGCCTATTCAAACTCCATGTTTTCTAACAAGTGATGTCAGTTCGGTGACATCACTCATCTGCTGATGTTAACTCAATTTGAGATGTGACTGACTTTTCCAACTTTCTAGCTCTCCTGTATTTTAGTGTACTCCAGACTTACTTTTCCACTGGTAGCACTGGTGCAACCAACTTTCTCAGTTGGCTGCAGCAGCACATGATTTGGTCGCATCCTTTTTTTCCCCCTTTTTGGTACAGCATGGTATTAATTAGTACTGCACGATTTATCTAATCGCAATTGTAATCGCGATATCAGCCTGTATGATTACATAACCACTACAGTTCTGTATTTTAATAAAAAATGTGCGGACGCAACAGCGTTCCTGTGATTGGCAGATGGATCTCATTAGCTAACTTACAACTACTAACTTAAGAATTTTCATGCAGGTCATTTAGTGTTGGGCACAAAGCCAAAATTAAATAAATGAACAGATGTTGAGCAAACTAGTGCAGTGAAATCAAACGGCCTGGAATTACACCTTTCCAATAAAACCTACTTCAACCAATACAATCACCGGCAAATCAAAACAGATTGTCCAACGGCAACACACAGAGGAGATTGGGAGCAAACGAAAATAGAGAACATGGACTAAAATGAATATACAAAAAAACTCCCAATCAGTCTGATTGGTGCTGTTCACAGCGAAAAGGTGCATGGATGCATTCTAAATGATAACGACGACAGGGCATGATTGAAACCAAACCACCGTTACAGTAGGCATCTTTTTTAAACAATAATTACACCTCATGAGCTATGCAACATGAAATCCAATAAGGCAACATTATTTTCAAAGATTTGCCTTGCTTTATTAAAATACTGTGGTTCCACAATCGGACTTAGCACGAATTCTGATATTTTCCAGCAGCATGTGGTTGGAACCAAGTCTGTTTAGGAGTCAGTTAGGAAAAAACAAACAAAAAACTTGCACTGGTGGACACGTCAGGGGAAAAATACCCAAAACAAAACAACATCAAAAAGCACACAGCACAGCAAACATTTATCACTGTCAGACCACGGTTACAAGAAAATACAAAGTAATTTATGGAGGTGAGATGATCCTTCATGCTGCTATGCAACTATCTTCAACATCGACAAAAATACCAAACACATACCAAATACAAAGAAAGTTAAGTAGTTCAGAATGCAAAAATTCAATGATTAATTTTTGTCTGTTTACATTCTGGAAGTATACCTGGACTAATGAAAGCCTATTGACGATTGACTGCAGACTACAGCCTAATGCCACAACACAAGAAGAAAGAGAAAAACGGAGGTTAATTTTCAAAAAGTTTTATGCATGATGTTTGCCAAGTTAGAATTGGCCGTTGAGACGATTACTGCAGTGAGAAGTGTTGAGGTGAGCCAGAGAAACGATCTATTCCAAGTGAAGGACAGGAGCTGCCAGCAGACCACGACATCCATTCTCTCTCCCCCACATAAACACACAATATTCTCCCCTTGTCCCACTCCTCCCCTTTCTCTCTCCATCCTCCTTTAACATCCTCTCTATCCTCTGAGCCACTCCCTCTGCGGTCAGACAGAGGCCAACACTTCAGCATACTGCAGCATCATGCTGTGTGGACCATCATTCAGAGACGCACTTACACACAGAGACAGAGAGACTTGAATCCAGGGGTGTTGCAGTACAAGCCTACTTCATTTAGGAAGTACATGTGATTAGGCATGTGACCATGTGTAGTCAATTAATACAGTACAATGCAGTCTAGAATCTTAATCACATCAGACTAGGTGGGTGAAGGGGTAACAGTCATTCCGATATCACAGACTGCGTGGTCTGTAGAATATGGACGACAGTTACTACCAGAGGAGGCAATAGAAGTAACCTCTTATCACCTCAAAACAGAATGTTTCTAGGAGTAAAGGGGAGAGAATGCACTCCGGCTTCAAGGAGTTGTCACTTTGCAGT
Source organism: Brotula barbata (assembly GCA_900303265.1). Taxonomy (NCBI): domain Eukaryota; kingdom Metazoa; phylum Chordata; class Actinopteri; order Ophidiiformes; family Ophidiidae; genus Brotula; species Brotula barbata. The sequence goes on from OMNV01023581.1 coordinate 52,407, forward strand.
GCATTTTCACACTCTGCACTACTGAGGCAGCATGAAGCGGCGAGGAGATGTCCATGAATATGGCAAATGTGTGAATATGCGCAAGTGCATTTTAAAAACACCATGCAACAGAGAAAGGATTAAATGAATATGATAATTGAAAAAGCTTACAGATACTAAAAGCTGGAGTGCACTGGCCAACACAGCACTGCGGAGAGAGGATCACACCATGAGAGGAAATATTGCTGACATTTTTTTTTTTTTAACATCAATCAACTGACTGCAATACAACACGTGTTGTCCTTGTAGTCCTGGTCGGCTCCATTTCTTCGACCACCTTTTTGTAGCATGACAGTTGGAGAAGTGCAATCACATGTTCTTAATTAATGTTGTTGAACATAATTAGTCTTGTCAAATCTGTGTAGAAATATACAATCTAGACTGAATCTACCGTACAACATGGGACAAAAGTGTAGTCCTACTAAAAATAATGCCACTGAAATTAGTGTAAAGCCTGAGATGCAGTGATGGGGCAACATTTGCTCTGAAGTAGTGAGAAGACTAGGGATGCAGTGAATCGTCAACATTATCAACATTGTCAACATTGTCAACTACAAAATATTGTTGAGAATTATTTTTCGTTGTCATTTCCTTATTAGGTTTTAAGCATATTTAGAACTGAAACCATGTGTGGTTGGATTTAACCAGATGAGCACTGTGGCCAGAGTGGCTGAAAGGAACAAAAGGGAGAAAACATACAGACAAAACAACAAAACAGACAACTACAAAAAATACAAAACAGACTGAGCTACCTTGATTCCTATTGTCTATGTAGTAAGCTGACTAACCAGGCCTGTGTTTTCACACAAAGTTAGAGTTGCAAGACAAAATATTGAAACACCCTAGGTAGACTGATAGTTCGCTAAAACTTATTTTATCAAGCTAGCATGCTAATGCTAGCTGACCATGCAACAATAGTAGTTAAGCAGTAAACAAAGCTTTATTTCTAGCCATCTAAAACTACACACTAGTATAAATAATTTTTTCATTTAAAAATAATTTCTAATGGCTTTTATCAAAGCCACGTTGTATGAGCTTTGAATGGGAATTCTTTATTAATTTAAAAAACACCTTCAAAATTTCTCAAATTTAGGTTAAATTTGTTTAAGATTCATTGTATATAGTTCAACACATTTGTTTACTGTAACGCACCCGGGTGGAAATATTAATTCTCAAAAAATAATTTTTATTCCACTCTTTAAAAAGAGGGTAAAACTGTTTTTTGATAGAAATGTGTAGACCTAACTGAATTTGTTTTTTTACTTACATATGGGCAAACAATACAGACATTGGTACAGATGCATACACAGGAAGAAGTGAATGTACAGGTGCAGAGATCAAAACAGCTGGTTGCTCCACCCCTATGCCACTCCTCACTCCTGTCATTGTACACAAAAAACACACTGCAAATTTTCCACTCCGACAGCTGAACAACACAGCAGCTGCATGAAGGGCTTGGCACGTTGTTGTGTCCGGCTGTGTGCACATTTTCTGTGCCTATTGCAAAACCAGATACAAAACAGCAGCATACTCCCTGGCAGTGTCAACAGATATATATTGCAGTAACCCAAAGAAAAAAGAAAGATGAAGCCAATGTCACAAAGTTTTAACGTTCCCTTATGTCCACCACCGACTTTTCAAAGGAGAACCAGAGATTAAAATCCAGTGTATGCTGCTATGTCCCGCTTCATTCTGACAGCGAATAATATGAAGCATTGTTCTCCAGTATTACGCCGGCAGACTTCCCACCACAATTGGCATTCAAATTGCCTATGATGACTTGAAAAGACCTAAAGAAAAATATACAATATATGCTAAATATATGTACCATTACATGAATACATTACATTGGTGCCTCTCCAGGAAGACTACATGTTGCTGGGAAATATTTGGACGAGACCTGTTTCTGTGTTTGTCTTAGGGCTGGGCAATATATCCAAATTAGTATTTGAAACAAACTTGTTTCACGTTTCCCCTCATATTGGCCAGGACTATTTGTCCATGTGACCACCTGGCAGTGTTCGTGGCAGTCTATTGACGTGCCATGTACGAAAATGCTCTATAAAAGGACAGCAACAGCAGCTAGCTAGCCTGTTTGGTGTGCAAATAAAGCCAGCCAGGCTCTGCTGCTGTATCCTGGCAACCAGAGCCCAGCTTGGCTGCTCAGTCCCTGACCTGGGCCTATTCACTTCATTATGAACCTGCATAGAGAAAAAGCAGCACAAGGACCTGCGAGCTTCTGCACACATGAAAATGAGAAAGCACATAAACAAGAGGGCTTTAGGCAACAGCTGAACAGAACTGAATGCTAGGAAAATCAGTCTTAGGTTTTTTTTTTTAACTGAAATGGTGATTAGCTGGACACATTCAGGATGGATAGAAGCCACAGTGATGTATTAATCCTATATTATTGATTTTGTTGAAGCAGCATTAAATCAATCATTTACAACTTCTGTGATTCCCTGAGTAATTAAGGGTCTGTGCCCGGATGTGTATGTGAGCAGCAGGAGAATCACAAGGACTAGAAAATATGACAAAACGTATTTGAACTGAATGTGCAGGGTGGGAGTGGTGCTATTACCCATAAGGCTCCAGGAGTACTAAAAGGGAGGGTGAGTCGGAGAGTGAGAGAAGAGAGAATGTGGGGAGGAATCCAATCACTTGGTCTGATTTTCTATTCTGAGCACGCTCACTCTCCCTTACACTTCTCTGTTCCATCCAATAACAGCACAGTGCCTGCTGCCTGCCTGCCAGTCTGGTAAATCATACTGTCTTTGCCAGTGACCTCGCTAAGATAGTGGCAGGCCTGTATATATGTATATATATATATAGGGAGCAAGGCCAGAGACAATCCCGTGCTTTTCTTTTTGGCTTCCTCCTCTCCAGCCCCTCAGCTTCATCAGTGGTCTGACTCATTCTCATCTCTCTCCCTCTCCTCTATGAGTACTTCTCTCTCATCTGCCTCTATATTTTCTCTCTCCACTCATAGGCAAAACCTGACACTGACACGCACACACACAGACACACACACAGACACACACACAGACACACACACACACACACACACACACACTTCCACACACACACACACACTTCCACACACACACACACACACACACACACGTTGCTTAGCAACTCAGGGATGAGACAGATGCAGGCCTATCAGAAACTGGTTAGAGAATGGAGAATCAGAGAGGAAAGCTATTGATAGAAAAATGCTTCTGCATATCAACCTAAAGCAACGAGAATTCAATCAGTCCCCGACCTTTACATTGTCTGCTCGATGTCATACACCCACAGACCCTTAGAAACACAGCTGGGTTACAGACCAATGTTGAGATCTCTCCTAACACAACTTATACAAAGGGCACTATTAAATGTGTATAATCATTTACATACATGTTTGCTAAATAGTCAAGTCATTGGCTCAAGAGACAGGCACTGAAACTGCCATGTTTCTGGTTAGGATAGATACATAAGATCAAACAATGCAGCAAAAAAACCTAAACAAAACAAAAAAGAGCTCTATAATGTTAATTGTAAGTAAGCATTGCAAACATGAGCTGAAGCCACATTAACTGCTCCAATTCTCTGGACAGCCTGGCCTTATTTTCTAATGCCCAACCCCCCTGACTGAGTAGTTGTCAAGCAGGACAACAGCATGAATGGTTGACTCATCTTCCCATGCAGGGAACGTACCCAAACTGATTAGAATCACAATCACAAACAGCCAGGCACAAACCAAACCATGCCTGTGATATTTCATGTCACAGCTGCCCTTGTCGCCATGCTATTTTCTTTAGGATGGAATTTCAAGGAACACCATTCTCGTGTGAATATTAAAATGATGTCAGGGTTCCATTGTAAAAGTGTTGGGCTACTTGCAAAATGCTGACATGGATGCACCATGGACAACCACCACAAATTGTCTTGAAAATATTTGATGTCGCAAATCACTGAAGAAATTGACAAAAATGTCTTGGTCGCTTGTGACTATTACACATTATCGCTACATGGTTGTGAGTTTTAATACTTTGTTTCAGCACTAATGAGTGCTGCTTGAAGGGAGGGAAAAATAACAACATAAATACTACTCAGAGGAGGGAAAATACTCCTAAACTTATACCTAAGAAATTTTCATTGACACAATAGTCTCTCCAACAAAGTACCAAAGGTCACATATCTGATTCTTAGGCCAGACGGGAAGAATGGCTTTAAGTTTCACTAAAAACCACAACTCCTATTTAAAATGAAATGCAGAACAATGTGACAAAAACCTCCAGTACTGAAAAGAGCACATAGAAAAAATATCAACTGCCATTGTATAAAGTTTTGTGAATTTGTTTGAGAAAGAACCAAATGTAACGTAACAAAGGACTCAAGCAAGATCTGAACCTACGGCATCTGCCTATTATTGTCAAGGGTGCAATGCAAGATGTGTGCGATGTAAATCATTGCACCCCTTGCAAGAGACAATGAATGCATGAAAGTTTTTTAGACTGTGTATGTCAAGGAACAGAAATGAGTGAGAATGTATGAGTACATGTAAGTGTGTTAAAGACATGAGGCACGGTGACTGGCACTCTATTAATTAAACAGTACATGCAGAGGTAAGAATAAATGCAAAGCAGAGGGGGAAAGCCTGGCTGGATGATGAAAACACCCTGAGAAACAGGGGTGGGCATGACCTTTCCACAGACCTACACCATAACCTCTCACACATGCACATACAGATGTGAGAACGGCATTCATGCAAAAGTGTGTTGATATAACACTGGCTGTTGAAAAGTTGCATGAGCACAATATGACACAGGGTCAGTGTGAGAGGGGTACAGGTCTGAGCCATCTACAAAGCCATATGCCATACGTGCTATTTGTGGTTTGACGAGAATGTGAGACTACCTTATTCAATTTTTTGAATCCAAAACATCCACAGTAACAAATTACAGCATTGTATTTGATAGGATTCGAAACAAAACATTTCCAAAAACAAGTCTAATGTGCAACCTGACACAAAATGAATGAGGTAAATGCTATGCAACGTTTTTAATGATTTGTCATCTGCAGGAAGATTCCAGAATAGTCTGTCTGAAGAACAGGTATTTCTAATGCTTCTATACTATTCTGTACTTCCACAAGGATGCAGATTTGGACATCAAGGGGCTGTAGACGGACAAGAGATGTGCGAGTGGTTCGATACATGCTTTATTGGGTGTCTGCATATGTGGACATGTTCCATACAGCCCACAATCCTGCACAGGGTTGTAGGGAGATGGAGTGTGTCGTTTATTTGATTTACAGGCCATCTAAGGGTGATCACACGCAGACAGACAGACTTGTTCACATTCACACATATGGGTAATTCACCTAGTCAGCATGTGTTTGGACTGCGAAAGGAACCCAGAGCATATGGCGGAAACAAAATATGTCCAGGGGTTTAAATAAGTATGGAACCTTGCCCATGAGCAGTAGCTGGTTTTAGGTGTGGACAGGCCAGCGTGGAGACAACAGTCCTGGGTAGTGTGTGGCTATCTGTGCAGTCTGCGCTACATTAGGTGAAGTAAGCAGATATAAGTCACGTTGACCATAGTGGACCCATGTGGCTCAATGGACACACAAATAATAATTTGGCCTTTTGCATTTTGGCAGTAGGAGTCATATCATGGAAAGAAATGTGCAGAAATGGTAACTAGCTATTAATATCACATGTATCTCATTGTAGAGATACTGCCACACTGCATTCTGTTATTATGCGGAGACCAGGAGGTGAGACAGGCAGCTGACCTGGCACATACAAAGACAGAGGAGAAGGAAAAACAACAACAGAGACCAACAGCAGACAGTCAGACAGGAAAGCAACCAGATCCCTACAATGACAGAAGAACGCAAGCAGAGCCAGAACAGAAGGAACACACACGGCTAAAATAACAGCCATTCCAAATGGAGCCTCACTGGCTAGGCTGGCAAACTCAGGAATCTTTCCTTCGACACACACACACACACACACGATTGCAGCGTAGCTGGGGACCAAACAGAATGTTAATGCTGTCCTAGTGCAGAGGGGAGGAGGGAGGATCCCAGATGAATTATAAATCACTGGGCAGGGCCGGATGGAGGGATGGAAGGATGGAGGGATGAAAGGCTTGCTACTGCAGAGCAAAAGCAGCCACGGGTTGAGGTGGAGCATTGTTAAAGATGAGGCAGAGACTGAGGCGTTGATGTACTGACTTTATACTGTATATTTGTTCTTACCATGAGAATGAATGCGTGTATGTGAGGAATAAATCAAAGAACTACGTCAACATCAACATCACACTTGGGCAAACTAAAATATCAGTCGATGAGAGCACGTTCCTTTCAGCAGACCTGATGATATACTAGAATACAACTTCTTGTTAAGCCGCTAAGACACAAAGAAAGGCATAAATTACAGTCAAAGTGCAACTGAATCCACATTAGACACTTATGGTTTCATTGTTCATAAATTGGCTCACAATTCGGAAAAGACTTCCAGTGATGCAGTTCTTCCCTCATTCAGGGGTGGTGGGAATGCTTCGGTGTAATATTTCTATTCTTATCATATCGCCAGCAATCACATAATCCCCATTATGGTGTAACCACAGGGCTCATCAGAAATATGCTCATGATCCTCAAAGCGCACTACACCTTAAGGTATGTTTAGTGTGATTTACAGAAGCAGAGAAGTATAATTATGGTGTATGCTAGGAGCACAGATGAAAAAATGATCAAACAGAGACGGTAAAAAAACAGCATACACTGAGGTGCCACTTAATGGTACATGCTTATAGGGTGACAACAAATTGTCGACATGATCAACAAGGTCGTCAAAGGTTTAAAAATATTTCAAACTGAAACAAATTCATGAGACGTTTTAACCAGAGATGCACTGTAGCCATAGAGGTAGTGACAGTCGGAAAGGAATAAAAATGAATAGCTGAGCTGAGACGCCTTTATTCCTACTCTATAGGTACCTGGTTACCTGTGTTTTACCACTAGGTCAGCGTTGCAAGATCGCTAAGATTGTCGGCTAATGCTAGTGTAAGCATTAGCTGTCATAAGTTGAGACGACCCAACAAGGTCATTTGATAATACTTGTCCATAGCTAATCCAAGTTTCAGTGATGTGGGGTGTGTTGTTTTTTTTTCGGTTTCAAGGTCTTATGTTTTCGGAACCCCTTTTCTGCCTCTTTCCCTATCGAGAATTATGGAGACTACGGTCAGACATATAAATGAATGTTTTCACAGCATTTTGGTTGCATATTTGGGAAGGTCATGTCGCTACACAGCATGGGGTTCCTTTCACAAAAAGGGGCGGAGGGGATGTGCGGATTTGTGCTTCTTGAAACAATCAGAAAATAAAGTCTTATTCCTCTTAGGGGTGTAATGATTCATCTATTGCATCAATTTAAATTCAAATGGTCCAACTACTTTGATATGAAGAGAGAAACTCATCCCTCTGGTGTGACTTGTATCGATCTAAAATCGTTTGCAACGCAACAAAACAATTCTAATGGTAAAGAAAATGTTTTTTTCCTGAATAGGACTTAAGACAAGGCAAAAGCTACTGATTAATCATTGCAAGAATTGCTAGATTAGTCGATTATCAAAATAATCATGAATTGTATCTCTATGCATGAATGCAATCCAACACCCAAAATGTCATTCCTCTGTGCAACTTATAATGTAAAGTTTGTGTTAGCAGTGTGTCAACAAGAAGTTTGGGTTGTCAATCATTACTTATGATTCTGTAATACACTGTATTATACAGAACAGTGTTACTGTTTAATTCATTCTGCTTACATAAAGTACTTTTAATACCGCTTCAAAAAAATACAATGTTACACTACTAACACCGTCCGTTCCATGTTATAAGTCACTGCTTATTAAGTAGCCTAAGTCTGCGCTCTACTCCACGCATAAGTGAAGGGAAAGGTAGCACAGAGCAGATCAATCTGACACGCAAACACTAAGCAAACAACCGTCATGCCGCACAACTGAGAGGATCATTCACTCATGATGGAACAATCAATAAAATCAGCAAATTAGACAGAAGGAGTCTAATTGGTGGTTTGAGCAAGTGCTGCTCAGGACACCTCAAATGGTCAGCAGTGAAGCTGCAGAGTACCTAGACCTCCATCATTTATCAGCCTCATTATCAGCACTGAGCACCTCAAACAAAACAGATGCTAATACAGCATAATGTTTGACATGCTACTGTACCATGTGGGGAAGACAGGATTTAGATCAGCTGATCACAACACTGAGAAGCCAAAACAACAAAAGAGGCTAAAGTGAAGCAGAGGGTGGATTGGAAGACAGTGTCAGTGTCACAAACGTGTAGCAGTCATATAATGCATATGGCCACTGTCCAGGCTGATTAGCCATAAATGAACTGCCTTGAAGTTTTCAACATCAAGACAGATTTTGGTTAAAATCTTAGATTAGTCTTTTTGTTCAGGAGAAATTCTTCTTCTGTGTTTTCCCCAGGCTGTACAACTAATCCAAAAATATTAAGCTTAGAGCCTTGCAAATGGCTGGCACATACTTGAGGGCTGCTTGCCTTATTATTATCATGACAAAAATGTACAGAAAGTGTTGGCTTGCTAGTGTTACAGATCATGAAGCACTGACTGCAGCTCCGTGATGCAGCTGTTTCTATGGTTACCATGCACCAGGTGTGTCCTTTCAAAACATGTAATGGTGTCTGTGGAAAGTTGCTGTGTGTGGCTGTCAAGCAGGGCTGCTGTGAACAAAATTATGACATTAAAATAATCAAAACAATAACAACATTCAATAGTGGGAAACAATCTGTGTATCATTTGTTCATTTGATATTCCATTGAGAATCCAAAATCAAAAAATGGAAAAATTACTTGTTATTTCATTATTTGTTTATCAATGTGATACAAAAAACGCTACATTGTTGAAACACACCTGTTATGTGTGACTTGTATTAAGGCAGTAAAATAATAGTATGGCAGTACAATAACACTATATAAATAGCACACAAAAGCAACATACGAAGAAGTCAGTAAATAACGTCCATGTCACTCAAATAAGAGAAAAAAAAATCTCAAGCAGAGATCTGAACCCAATACGTCTATGGTCATACGGAGAACTCAGAGGAATGCCCTCTCAAGAAAACACGATACCAACCATAGAGGCATATCAGGTGTGTTTCCACAACGTACATCTTCCTCCATGGCTAAACAAATGCCTATGTTTTGCACAGACCTTCTGTCGAGCGCACCACGTCTTATGTGAGAGGGCCTGTATGTGAGCAGAGAGAAAAATTAAATATCAAAATCTAATTCAGCCCTTTGTTTTTCATAAAATCAAAAGTATGAAAAACAAAGCGTCATTTGTTTTTGTTTTTTAATCACATTCATAAACAAATAATGAGATAAGTCATTTTTCCATTTTTTGATTTTGGGTTCGCAATGCAATATCAAATGCATGAATGATACAAAGATTGATAACAATCATTATTATCATTGTTATAATACAACCCACTGACTAATGCAATAACACAATTGTTTTGTTTGAAGAAAACAATAAAATGTAATTGTGTTCCTCAAAGCTGAGTAAAATCTGTATTTCTTCAAGCAAAATAAAAAATAAAGCTGATTCCAGCAATAGTGGAAATCAGAGCAAATGTTTGGGCTACAGCTCCCATGAGACACGATAAATGTAAAAATAAATCTGGAAAAAAAAACGCCATCTTGATTATTAGGGAGAGAATGGAATGCTATACCGTGACTCATCTTTTTCTGACTCCCTTCTATTATTTTCCCACAAATTATTTTGGTAGTGTAAAATAACACATCAGTGTTCATCTTGAAAAATGAACAAATATTTGGTAAACACTCGCACATTCCTTTTGACCGTTATCTCTTACCAGTAAGAGGGCACAGGCACAACACTGGGAAAGCACACAAACTCCAGCTGACCATAGCCTCAATCCCAAAACAATATGCTCCCCCCCTCCCCGTAAATCAATGGGTTTTTCTTAATCATGGACGCGGTTTGGTGCTTTTCCCCTTGCAGAAACCATTTCGGCTTGACATATTTGCACATAATTTGGGTTTGTTGATCATCTCATTAAAAGCTGGAGAATCTGAAATGGTACAGGACTGATCTCCTGACTGCTAGAACTCTCGGGCTTAAGCTACTCAGGATCACTGGAATCACATCTGCTACTGCTAGAACACATGGCGTGCCATGGAGCTGCTTCCTGTCTTCCGAATTCGCATGTCTGCGAAGACTGTCAAACGGAAAGATGCAATTTGGCTCCAGCTCAGCTTTTTGTTAACCTCGGTGACTTGTTTAACATTATCGCTAGCTGTGCAATGTATTCAGAGTACTAATGAGTCATCGGTAAAAATGTGATTTATCATTGAGCTTTACTGTCACGTCTTAACTATGCAACAGTTGGGCCATAACAATGAGTTGGATGTGTTAGCTTACGTCATGTATGCAGCTTACTAAATGGAGAAATAATCTCGGCTATCTAAATGTGTGGAGAGTTAAAGCTTGGTAGCCAGGAAAGTTGGTAAGAGGCCAGCAGAAAAGAGAGAAAGCCAATAATGTCAAAACCAATCTTTCCTCACCTGTTGTGCACCACAGGAGGCTTCACAAATCCCTAAACCTAATATCAATGTTCTTGGTTGGATATGTAATAATACGCACACACATCCAGAAAGCAGGCTTGCTTAAATAAGTTTAAACAAATAGCTCTACAACCATTCTTTCAACAACAAACTCAAAGCCCAGTTGAGGCGGTCAGAATGCTTCGCCTTCAATTATCAATTGTTTTACATGCTTTTCAAGGCCTACATGAAATGCAATATACCATCAAAATCATAGTTTTTGTGCCTGCAAATCGCAAGGGTCTGCGATAGTCTCAGTGCAATTCCGCTGCTAGGTTAAAATGTGTGGTGCATCTCTGCTACACCTGCACTCAGAGAAACATTGCCACTTTAAGGAGGGGTAGGCCAGTCTGTGAGTGTGTAGTGTGTGTGTGCTGAAACCATGGTCACGATAGAGAAACAGAGCCTCGCTAGTTTAGCTTCAAACTGTAACACAGTAACAGGTAGATGAAAAGTGCTTATAATGCAACAAATCTTTACCGTCCAAAACTATTCAACATGCGGAATTGTAGATGTGAGATAAAGATTTATTTTATACTGAAGCCAAAGAAAAATGTGTACATTTTTATATCATTTGTTATATTTCTTTAAAAAATTCTGTGAAATGGGTTCATAGCAATGTTCGAAATAGTGGGGACTCTGTCCTTGCTTTTGGGCAGAATCCAGTCTTTAAGTTAACAGGAATGTGACCTACTGACATATCTTTGCCTCTTCCATGTCGATAATTAATGACTTTGGCATTGGCAATCATTGTTTTAACACGTGCACTGCAATTTATATCATAATCTCCTTTGAATAAAAAACTGCACTAACAAGTCTCGTGACTGAAACTGGTTATTCTTTATGGGACAACTCAGGCCATGGGAGACTTCTTACTAGTTTTCCTTCAAATGTGAACTCTATAACTGGCATATGGCTTGTACACAAGTATGTAGACAGTAAATACGCAAACAGCTGAATAACTGGTACACTAAACTTCAGTTGCTCAATTAATTGAAAGAAATCAATAGTTTAAACAGCAGTATGCGTTCCTTTTAGCTAGCTTAGCAAGATTACTGTGACTGCAACTCCCTCTACATATCCCTGAAATAGAACACATTCTTTTGAGTATACAGAACATTGTTCACATTCTAACAAATGTACTCTTCAACCAACTACAATGATGCAATGTTTGGTTGTCTGGCTTTTATCCCTTGACCAGCACACTAAAATGGCTGGCTGACAGATCCATATGATCAGCAGCTTTTTCAGTAGAGCTAACTAGCATTAGCGGCAAAAACACAGTGTTTACATGCTGTCTTGATTTAGCATCTTGCATGTGTATGCTTCTCTAAGTATGTGCATGCGTGCGTGCGTGTGTGTGTGCGTGTGTATATATTTGTCTGGAATGGAAACTGCAATAATTGAAAGAGGCAATGCCTTCAGGGAAATGCTCTTCCGGTGTTCACAAGGTATCACTTCTTAGCATCTGAGCCTGCACACAGATGTGCTCAAACATACACATTCAAAACAACTATCGACATATGTATGCAATTTACCCAATTAAAGCGTTTACCCAGTCTTACCGCAGAGGAAATGCTAGCTTTTCTCATCTGAGAGAGCACGAAATTCATGGGAGGGCACATTGCAATCACAAAACAAAATAGGCGAATCAAAAACAGAGGGGAAACAGCTTTGGCTTTTGCTGCAGGAGCCATTTGCCATTTTGAATCCATGACTTCGAGTATCATTTCATAACCATTTCTCCATGCATGAGTTCAATAAGGATGTACTATAGCGGCACAATACGTGTTAGTATCAACTGTTGGCTTAGGTTACTGTATACTTCTAATTAATAAAGATTAATCTTTATCTTTAATTATCATTGGTAAGAACAAATGGCATATTTCATTGGAGAACATGAGCACTATTCAATTGCCTGTAAAGATGGTAGGTGCCATTCAAGTTCATAATAATAGTGAAACTAAACAGAACTAAGAGGACATAAGAAGTAAACAAATTATGCGAGACAAAGGAAAAGAAAGTGGGAACAGTTGTGGAGAAATCTGATGCAAAAATTCTTCAGGGCAGATCAAGTTGCTAGTTTCCCTAGCATGCAGCAGTTTTACTCTCATGCACTCCAAACTAGTCAAAGACCTTTGGGTGCTCTCCTAAAGCTGCCAAAAACACTCCCGCTCTTCCGCAATTCTCTCTCAGTCATCCCCACCCCCACACTCCAAGGCTGGAATTTCCTGTTGATGGCCAAATGCAAACGCCCACTCTCTTACGGAAAATGTTCTGGAGAGACGAGCAAGAGAGACAGAGGAAATTTTCAGAAAAGAAATGCTTGTCAAGATGGAGTCTTCTGGTATATTCTGGCCAAGTTCACTTTGCTGGCACACTTTTCTAATTACACATGCCAGAGGGAGGGACCACTACTGAAAACACACACACACACACACTCCAGTGGAAAACACAAAACTGGAGGGAATAGGGGAGTGTGTCAGACTGACAAAGTTATACTGGACTATGCAGGACTGGTCTATTTCTCAGACTGTGTTGGCACAGGTTGCTGGGGGGAGATGCAGTCCTTTGGTTCAAGTCAAGGGCTGAAATGAAAGGGTGGAGGCAAAGAGTCCACTGTGGTGGAGTGGCTCAGAAGATTAGGGACAGATGATGTAGGCGTGTGAATATACAGCCCCAAACCCTATTTTTTCCACAAAGCTCCCATTTTTATCATGCAAGCACACACATGCCTGTGTGCACATACATACACACCATTACTGAGACTCCCAAGCTATTGTCCATCACTGTCTATCCATTGCTCTCTGCATAGTCTAATGTTGCATGTGATGTCAGACTACCATTTGGACTACAAGATACATGTACAACTGTCAGCCTTATGAGCATGTGATGTAATACTGGCAATGTTTCAGGGAGCAGCAGAGGGGGAGAGGGTTGCAAGGTATTGTCATTGTACCACTCCTGTTTTTGTGTGGTTGAGTGACTCATCAAAAAAGGGCCTCCTTTCTGTAGAGGACAGGCCTGGTCACTCTGAATGCGACCCCGAAGAGAGGAGCACAAAAGGACACACATGTGGCTCTCTAAAGTCTACTGGGATCTGGGTCAGGAAAGCAAGCTCTTTTCTCAAAGCTTTGCTTTCACTATTAAATGCCTCTGACATATTGCAGCCACTGACACCTTCACAGTTGCATATTATGCATATGGGCCCAAGCACGTTTATCTTTAAACATATTTGCATGCATGCATACAAAAGTATAGAGAGGTCTGCATATTCAACTGGGAGTTCTTCTGAGTTAGATAAATTAGAAACATTTGGTTCAGCTTATCTGACATCTGTGGAGGACGTACAAAAGAAACCATGGTAAACATTCATTCACAATGACAGGCTAGTATGTGTGCCCCTAACCAGTGATCTAACCTGAGCAGTCAACAGGTACCATAGTGGAGGTTATAAAAATGGTGAAAGTAAACACAGCCAACAGATGTGCAGAATTCACTGGCCTGGATTTGAGCCTGCGATTGTTAACATCGTCACGCAATGGGCCTAAGCTGGGGAACAGCCTGAGTTATAGCAGAGCATGCAATATTTAAGTCTGATTTGAAAATAATCCATTATTGTACGAAAAAAAAAATCTACGAAACAAAAACATTCAATTATCACTCTAAAAAGCAAGGTAAATCTTAGCCACAAATCTGGACATGGGCCTAAGCATTTTATTTCTGACGCAAGACTAAATCTGCTTGCCGCAGCTGATGGATTCAGCATCTAGGTCAGAGCGATTGCAGTGTACAGGCAAGAAGAAGGGGCAGGCAGGAAATATCCTTTTATCCTCTCCTTAAAGACAAAAAATGCAAGGGAAATGTGTGTCCACAACCAAAGGAGAAAATGCAGTGTGCACTTGCTTCAATCTAGAGAACAAATTAAGAAAAGCAATTTCAAACACATAAAGGGATACCATAAACCCCTTGCCTGCTCTCTCTACTCTTATACAACAAGGAACGTGAGAGCGCTCAAGACGGAGCAATCTGGCTTTTGAAGCATAAAGGAGTGAGTCATGGTGACCTACATAGGCAGAGAGAGAGGCAGAGAGAGAGGGGCTGGAAAAAAAGAAGCAAAAAGAGAGAGAGGGGCAGAAAGAGAGATTCCTTTCGCATATCAGTGTTTACTTGGCTCTACATGCACCTTCACACTGGGAGGGAGGGAGGGAAGGGAAATAACAAACGTGAGATGGGGGTTGATAACGTTGCTATGGAAGAGGCCGGTAAACAGGGAGTTAAATGTTACAATGGTTGTCACTGTTGGGGCCTCCCCTGAGCTCTGCCCTTCAGAAAGCTCCACCAATACATTTACAATTACCTTTAAGACATCTCAAGTAGCACACACACGGGTCAAGCAAGGAGACAGCCCAACATGTCATTTGGACACTGTATTTGATGAACATGAAATCATCAGTGCACGTCTATAACTCAAAATAACTACAAGACATGCACGCTCCAAGATCCAAACACCAAGATCCAAGGATGCTATTTTAAATACAGTGTATTGAGAGAAACTGACATCATCGCTGATGATGTAAATGTACACCATGTGGGGCGGTGCTTTGTCTGCCTGAATTCCCAGCTTGAAATTGCTAGAATTTCCAATACCAATGACATCAGACAGCAACATTCCTGGTTGATCAATAAGCACTGCAGAGAGATCCAATTCCCTTTGAAGCCCATACACAGATCTGGTTTCCTAATCACCTCCACCACTGCACCCTGTTTATCGTCCTCCTCTTTTGTCCCTCCCACAGATTTTCCAATACAATGGAGCCTTTTTCACACTGCATGAGGGCCTGAGTCGGGTCAGTCGGTTTGGGAGAAAAAGGGAGAGCAACAGCCTCAGCGTCGCTCCCTATGTTTACTGGCTGAAAGAGGTAATAGTGCCAGCAGTGCTATCATTCAGTAGGGTTGTGCGTTTAATAATTTTAATTCATTGCTGAGCTCATTTATAGACAGGGATATGAATTAACTTAGGATACTTCAATATCAAAGCAGCGCTGTGTACAGAGGAATGATCTACAAAAGATCCTCACCAACTAACAGCTATAATAACGGACTATTGTATGTTGCTAATACTGAACCAAGGCCAGACAAGCATGAGTGCTCCTGGTGAAAGGTTTGCCTGGAACATTGAGTTCGAACACATGATTCCTAACAGCTGAGGATTTTGTGTTTTCCATCCACTCTCACCTTCAAGCTTTGTTTCAAATGTGAACATTCTACAGTCTACTTGATAATGTACATTAAGGAGTAATCAGCCATGTGCAAAAACAAAAACCCCATGCCCAATGCAAGACAGCATGGTCAAACCTCAAAGGTTTAAGTTTATCTTCCAATACCGTCGAGTGTATAGTGTCATTTCAAAACATACCATGTAATAAGTCTGGGAGTGAGTTCAAATGGAATAAAAATATTTAACATGTTATAGATAAAATACAGCACTGAGATGAGATGAAGAGTGAGGTAGTACCGTTTTATTCTGCCCCACTTCTATTTCTATTTTGTGCTGCATCGCCATTAAATTCAGCCATGGGAGTTCTGCTGAAGAGCTGCAAGAATGCTATCCACGAGAGGCTAGCTGCAACCAAAGCAGCCCACTGCAGCTCTCTGAATACAATATTTACGGTCGCATGGATCCAAATGTATTATTATTCCTTGGAACTGTTACTATGCGACACTTAAATATAAAAATATAACCTACAGAAAATTGGTTGCTATATGTCTGTCAATTAACAAACACTCGCTGCAATGAATAAGAGAGGGAGGATCAGACAGATAGATACAGGCTGGAAGTTTAGCAGTTCAGGGGAGTAAAAAAAAAGAAAAAAGAAAGCGAGATGAGGTTAGGAAAGAGGCAGGACAGAAGCGGGAGGGCAAGTGAGAAGGAATAGGAAGAGGAGGAAGATGAGAGACACACTAAAAGGGCTGGTGAATTATTGATGAGAGCCAGAAAGTTGGCCCTCAGTACTAATGCACACTCTCACAAAAAGGTGCACATAAATACACAGGCACACAGACATATACACAGAGCACAGATATTGTTACACATTACATCAGCCGTGCCTCCTCCCCTCTCTGCTCCATCTTCCTCGGCCACCAACCACAACCACAGCCGCAATTAAGCCCATCTGTGCTCTTCTTTCTATGCCTCACACTGTGTCTCCTGTCCTGTCACACCATCCTCACTCTTCCTCCAGGCAACATTATTAACACAGTGGTCTACTCCTGAATCCTACTGTACAACAATAAACTGTTCATACTGTGTCAATTACATAGACCAAGTCAACATTCTAAAAAAGGCGCTTGTGCTGTAAGCTAAAACACGGACATTAGAAAGCGGAAATCACAAGCTCCGAGTTCATGTAGAGGCTAGGAGCCATGCAGAGCCCCCCTCCCTCTACCGATGCTTTGCTCAGGCCAGGATCGCACAATGCTGGTGGACACATCCATTTCACAAACACACAGAGGGGGGACCAAACCAATTCATATGAAACCCCTATGCTATTATGAGCTCTGTGTGTGTGAGAGGGAGAGAGTGGGGGTGCGTGGGTGGGGGCAGTACAGGGGCCTGCAGGAAATGTTGTGTCTGAGACTGGAGGCTGAAGGAGGAGGGAGAGGAGAAACGGAGAGCAAATAATGGAGGAATAGAATAATAGTATTCAGCCAGTTATGTTGTGTTAAGTCTATTGTGTTGTGGTGTAGTGGCCTCAAAATGATGCTAGCAGCTTAAAGTTTTTCAAAATAGAACAATGTTGGAGCAGTAAACTAGCGAACATAACTGCCATAGCTCGATGTGACGTCCTTTTAGCCCACGCCACCCCATGCACCAAAAATAAACAAAAACCTATCTATTCAATTCTATTCTATTATTTACTAAATTTCCAGCACTGCATAAAGTGCCTCTCTTTTGACATCAGGCCGTTTCCATGCAGCATCTCTTTGCTGCACTCGCACAAAACTACAGGAAGCAAGGGAACAGGAAAACAAGATCACAAAGTGGTTGCAAATGGTTTAAGTATGTCTGCATGTATGTGCAACAGTGTTCTCAGTAAGCAACACATTGAAATGTGGTGTGTACACACATGCATGAAAGAAGAAGTTAAAGAAGCTACACACCTTATGGAGGTATGCAACGAAAAATTATCAGTGCTTCGGGAGTTCAAAACAATTTATTTTGGCTGATATTTGATTGTGGGGTGCGAGACATGGTACAGCATGAAAAGGTCGCCAGCCTATCACAGGTCTAACATACTGACAGACAACTCAAACAAACATTCCATTCAAAAATACTTTAAAGGACAATATGTGTATCATTTCATTTAAATTTCAACATCACAATAACCCACTTGCTATAATCCATGGTGTCTTTTTCGGGCCTTACAAAGAGGCTCTTTTTTATCTATGAAACTCTTCAGATAATAACAGTGTCCAACCATATATTTTAAGTTTGTGTACGTTCGTGTGCAAGCACAGCAATACGAGCTGAACTAAGCAGAGCTGAGCCGCATACAGAGCTGCTTACCTCTGCCTCTACATTGTTGTTGCCTGTAGAGCTGTGGTCTGCCCTTCCCCCATTCCTCTCTCTCCGTGTCTCTCTCTAGCTCTCCCCTCCCCCTGACTGCGGCAGGCAGGCGAGCAGGGCAGATGGTATCCTAGCAAGCAGAATGACCCTGGCGTTTCTGCCCCTTGTTTTGATCCTGCAGTCCTGATTGTCCAAGCCTAATCCTACACTAGCCAGAGCTGCTGGGCCACTGCCAGCACTCTTATTAAGCACACAAAAGCTTTTCATTCCTGCTAGGCTGTTAGCTAGCTCATCAGCCTACACAAACTACCCATGTGCCGTCATCACTGGCTCACTCAGCCTCCTTCCTCCATCCTCATTCAAGCTTGCCGCTTTAGCTTGCCCAACAACCAGTCTGTCTACAACCCACCCTCTCTGGCTTGCTTCAAAATAGCCCACTTCAAAACAGCCTTCCACGCTCCTTGCTTTGCTTCTCTCACTCATTTTCTACAAATTTGAATAAGCTGCTGCAGACACATACACAGTCCCTAATAGATAATTTATTCAAACCCTAGGAAAGTGGATTGGAAAAGTGTTGAGGTTTTAAATGTGATACGGTCAAAGGCAAATGGCCCTCAGTAAATGTAAAACCATAAATAAAGCCAGTGTAAACAAGGCAACAATTAATACTTGGAGGATAAGGTTTTAGAGTTGATACCCATTGGAATTTCTCGGCTGATGCATGACTGAAGCTAGTAACGTACTTTGTAAACGCAGATTTTACTTACTCTACACGAGTACATTTATTCCTGACTTGGGCTAGATGAGTCAAAATACTACTCTACTTGCGCTTGTTTCATTGGGTTGCACAAAAATCCATTTAAACCAACTGTGAAGTACGCTTAGTGTTTCCTTTAGCCGCCACAGATACAGAACGTGTTAGAAATCCACTAGCTTCCCCTAGCTAGTCACATTAAAACAAATTATAAAAAAATAGACTGTGATATCTATTGTTTGTACAGAAGCCTCACATGAAAGGTCCCATATTATACTCAGTATTAGTAAGGTAGTAAAGGTGTAACAAAACCTTTCAACAGCGATATAATATGCATCATGACAGATGGTTGGCGATATGATACAAGGACGATATTGGTTCCTATACATTGTAATCAACTGAAATCAATGCAGTAACTAACAACAATTCAATGCCTGCAGGATTCCTCAAAGTTTGAATCACACCATCTGCGCGTTACAATTACAATTTCCCATGAAGTAATAATTCAGATCTCTTCAATTGGTCAAAATATAACACAGCTTTCTTCTCTGATGAATAAACTGAATCTTGAAAAATTAAGCTTCTTTTACTTAGATCAATATGGTCCGCCTTCTTTTGCTGATTTTTACAGCTATGATACCGACACAACAGATAGATATTTCTCTTACCACAGAATAATTTTAATAGCATATGCAATCATAACTGTCGTGCTGTACAACCCCACAGCCACCGTTATCATCTGGTCTTCTCATCTCTGAAATCAGGGCATACCTAGTAGTATGAATATTGTAAAATGAGAGCATGACAGAATAATCTCCGCCCTCCTTGCAGAGATGGAAACATTTTCTTTAACATTAGAAATGCAAAATATACATCCACATGGCCAACGATTGTAATGCTAAATACAAGGCGCAATTTAATAGTACCGTAGTATCTGTTATTAAATATTAATTTCAACCGGGCCTCCTATTGTTCATATGATCTTGGTAGAAGAGGCATAGCTTGGTGTTGGTTGCTGCAGCTGCATTGTTACAGACAACAATGGCTGACTTTAAGGAAAAAAAAACGTTTTTGCATGATATGGGACCTTTACTTTAGAAACGATTGGCTAGAAACATTTTTACAGCACTACAGTCGGCGAAAATACTGAAAGTAACCATGTTAATAACACAGTGGGATGACACTGGGTCATAAAGGAGTGCTCAGACATGCACCATGAAACACCTGCTCATTCTTGTTTTCTCCTCTATCTCTTGGAGCTAAACTCAGAGATGTCGACTGAAATTTTAACACCATGTTGCCTAGCAACCTACGTAAGAAAACCACACTACACCAGATCACATGAAGGACATGTGCACGCCAATGCACACCAACAGACACAAATTCGGAGTGACTGAAATCCAAAGAACAGTAATGACCTCAATGTTTTCTGTTTTTGAATACGTGATAACAATTGTAGAACAATAAACACCCCTTGTAACATTTTCAAATTGTACTTCCAAAGCTTGATACAATCTTACTATTTTGAGAGGTGCCTTCTGTGTTTAATTCTCTATCTAGCTTAAACGCTTTAATGTTCTGCTAATGAAACTAAGCATCAACTACTACATGTATATGCTGCATTTACAACTACACCAAAAAAAACAAAAAACAAAGAGGCATTCCAAGGACAAAATAAAAGCATTAACACTCCTCCATTGAAAAAAGGGTCATAAAGGAGGATTGCTTTAGACTTTTACAGCCAGCATATTTACCAATACAAAGGTTTCAGTGCATAGTCCAGTTAAGGGTTGCTCTGCTCACCCAGAAGTCATTCACTCTCAGCACTTCTATTCACACTCCTGAATGCTGATCGTGGAAAGGGTTTATTTCAATTACAGGATTTTTGTCACATGCCATGCATTTTGCTGCAGTTTAACACATGAAACAGTTCGTGTAGATTTCGTTGATTGTCTAAAAAGAGCTAGCTATCAGCAAGCAGGCAGAGTCAATGCAGATGATGTAAGATAGCTCCAGCCTTGCCAGCCTCCTGTACTTAAGAATCCATCAGACTTAGCAATCAATAGGAAATGGCCCGGGCTTTGTGCTGCAGCATTGCAATAAAACCCTTGCTGGGTCTGACCTGGCAAGAGATAACACTGCTATAAAGGCTGGGTTGGATTACTAGCCAACGCTTCTGCTTCCCCTCAACCCATTCTCCTTTAATACTATATGCACATGAGCAAGCACAGATACACACAACCGCAAACACCTCTGTGTAGACTGCGGTCACCTGTAGTTTTGCACCCAACTTAATGTCTCTGCAGTAGCAATACTTGTAACCTGCATCAGCATAGGTAAAAGAAATTTAGCTATTGTCACTGTGCAATGGCCTGTAGCTTCCTTCCTCTTTCTTTGTTCTGTTTTTAGGATAAAAATGTGTATATGTTTTAGAATCATGTAATGTTAGGTTTTAGCAGTTCATTTTTAAATGTTCTGTAATTTAAAAGTCCATGTTGATGATGCATCATGCGGGCTGATACATACGTTACAACAGCTTGCAAAATGACTGGTATCATCATTTTAGTCCTAACAATGTAGTCTTGCTACATATCACCAGATCTTGTGCCTATTCACAATAAAATGCCATGGGGAACCCAACGATATATTGAAACCAAGCAGCAGCCTCCCTGTTAGTTTCCCAGTTGCTGAATTAAGATGTGACATGATGGTCTCTGCCCTCAACAGGGCCATGAGAAGTAGCAATTCACTGATTGGCTCAAACATTGAATCAAACATTGCACTATGTTTTGGTGTGCATCAAGTCCTCCAAATACTGTGAGATTTGAAGGGCTCAATGTGCACCAGGGGATTAATTTGTTTGTTTTTTTCCTACAAATATTGGAGGCAGTCTTACTCAGCATACATATAATCCATAGTTCATAGAATTTCACGGTAATTGTCTTCACTGCTGAAATGAGCGAGTGCTGTGCACAACTGAAAGGTGCAGACCTTCTTCACTGTACAGTGCAGTGGATTTTAAGTTTGCTGTTCTGCAAAGTGAAATATCCTGATTTAAAAAGTGATCGTAATGTTGTACGATGCATATTTTACCACTAACGTTCCACGGGTTACTATAAAAGTGAAATGCGCAATGATTGTTTGATAACGCTTTATCAGCATCAGTCTGATTGCTTGTCCATATGTCACCTACATGAACCCACACTCAGCCAACCCTATCCCGGGAGGTTCAGTGGAAACAAAGCTGGAGCCATGCGGAGAGCATTCATATGGTCTGGTCTGGCTCTACACAGCTCAGGCAGAATTCACCAGCAGTGGAACAACGCTATAAGTGACTGCTGCCTGTGAGCCTTGCTGTTTCTTTCCTCCTTTGCCTCACTCTTCTTCCCTGGTCTGTGACATCATCACTGCTCCAAAGCTGCTCTATATTTAGTTGTTCACACCCCTGCTGGGTTTCACTACTCTGTCAATGCCTGGATCAAGCTCGATGTGCCTCCCTCCCTGCCTGCTTGCCTCTGATGGCTCATCTCTCCCTCCTATCTGGGGAGGTGGGGAGGCAGGATGCTCATAAAAAGAGGAATGAGGGGAAAGGGATTGAGCTGGAGAGAAAGGACAAGAAAGGAACTGAAAGGAGAGATAAAGAGGGAGAGGCTCATTGAGAAAGACAGAGAGGAGGGAGGGGAGGAACAAGCAGGATGGTGTGAATAGCTGTGCTGTAAATCTGCCTCTCCATAAAGTCTCTCTGTGAGAACAGCTCACGTGTTGTCTTGTTATGCCACGCTTTCACAATGTGTGCAGGTACGTGCACACGTACCATGCGCGCACACGCCACACACACACACTTAAAAATAATACAAAAAAATAAGCCCTACGGAGCTCTGCGCTACTACACTGCACTCATCCACTGCAGCTCAAGACTATAAAAGACGTGTGGGAGAGAGGATGGGGGAGGGTGCAGTGTGTCTGTGACTGGCATTTCAAACATCCTCCCTGCACAAAATAACATCCTGGGCAGATAATCTGCGAGCGTGTGACAATTTATTCAGGCTCACGTTTCTGCAGAGTGTGAAAGCCATTGAGTGGTACAGGGGAAGTGCAAGAGACCAATGAGTGTGTGATGTTACTTCTGCCTAGGAACACCCAGCTAACAGCTTCAGCAGCCACATAGAATGAAAGGACACCGCTTCATCTCATTTGCTCAGCCACACTCACTGCCTCACTCAATAGCTTTACAATTTTCCTTCATTTTTCTACCCAATGCCTCTACTCTATCTGCCTCACTGCCCACTCCTTCATCTACAATCCCTCCTCCTGCTGCAAGGCCTAAGTGGCAAAACACAAGGGAAGCTGGCACTGTCGTGAAAGCAGCTAGTGTGATGCAGAGAAGCAGGGTTTGTGGTGTTTTGGGCAATTGCAAAAAATAGAAAAATGTACCACTACAGTCAGATGGGGTTATCTTCAGCAGAACACACGGCTATTGGCATTGTGACAGAGGCAAAGCAGCTGGTCAACAACCATGTTCTAGCCGCGAACAGATGTCAGCCCTCCTCTCGAGCTAGTACAAAGATTGATTTACACTACTCAGCTGCTGATGTTTAAAAACAGCATACCCACACCAATAGATCTGCTTGTAGATACTTTTGAATAATTAAGTTTTAGAGAGTATTGGTTGATGGAAACGTGACGTAGTAACAGCAGCTAATGGGGTGGGCTCAGGTTTGACCAGTTCAGCTGTGATCAGACACAGTGCTGTAGTAAAGCCCTAAAGCTCAACCACATTAGGCTATTTATCACAAACCAGGAACAGAGATCAGTAATCCCCACTTTGCCCGTGTGCTGCATTACACACTAGGTCGACAAAGTGCATGCATGTGCGGCCCTTTATGCAAGCTTGTGGGCGCATACATAATGCAGAATTGATATTATTTTTCTACTTGATGATGTCAGACGAGGTTAATATGCTAATGTCTGCTTGTTGTGCAGTCTTAGGCAACTCACAAGTTAATATACGCAACCAAAATGTTCCCTTTATCAGAAATGTTCAACAAAGATCACACACCACCAACACAAGTTCGAAGTCACACCAAGAGGCCTGGTATGGCAGACAGTATATGCTATCCAACTTGCAACAAACAGCAGATTAAAAAAAAGACTTCTGCCATAAACTATACTTGGCCAGTTTTCTTTTCAGGATTTAAATGACTTTGCATTCATAAAGCCACACTGACATATTCAGTGGCACACCATCAACACCCCCTCCCCCTCAGTTAGCAGCAGTGTTTGAAGTGGGAACTTGGGGCTTTGCTAACAGGTGGAGACGCATACTGCTAGAAAGATTCACCTGATTTTCCCTGCAGCACTAAGGGCAGGCCAACCACAACAAAACGTGTGTGTAGTTCTCTTCCACTACAGGACAGGTGAGCAGCAGATCTGACTCGTCTCAATTCCACATCACGTACCATTCCAGCTCCAATAGGCCACTTCACCCCCATCCCACATGCACACAACATCATCCCCTCCTCAAACTATAAAAGTGGGCTGACCACGAGGTAGTTGCTATAGCAACTGCCTGTAGGGTTAACCCTATGTGAGAGAGAACATGAAGTTGGAAAGTATAGAGAGGCTGACTTGTACTTGGACACTTAAACCTACATACTGTTGACCAATAACACATAAAACTATTCAATTCAATCGGTGACAAACAGCCCATCCGACTACAAACGGTTTGAAGCTCTTAGGGAACTGCTTTTCATTAAATTCACATGGGCCTCAATAAATGAGGAAGAAGAACTTATTGTACAACATTTACCGTTTTTGTGATAAAAAAATAAGAGCGAGCAAGCATGCACAGAATGGCAGTCCTGCGGGTTTGGCAGTGTCCATTCCAAAACTATTGGAAAGTTGGAGAATACGGTGCCAAGTGGGGCACAGGTAAACTGAGCATGAGGTCAATGGAAACCTTTTTACTGAGGGGGGGGCACGGTTTGAATGAAATTGGAGCTCAACAGGTTTGAGAGCAAACCACTTGTCTCATACACACACCTTGGCTGAACTCAATGACCTGCCTCTAGGGGAGAAAGCACACAAATACTCCTGGAAGGCACCGGAAATTGACATGAATTGAGGATGTTTTGCATTTTTGATGATCATGATTGTATCATGATCACCACCATCTCCAGCCTTAATCTCTACACTGAAATAGGACAGTGGAGCTTGGAGGAAAGAGATGATGTAGAATCCTGTGCTGAATAGCACAACCACAGAATGACAGATTATATCTGAAATGATAATTTGTGCAAAAGTGCTTCGAAAAGTGGAGGTTGGCACCATTAACTACCACATTTACAGACATGCTCTAAGATGTGGATTTGATCATATCTGTAACAGCCGATGGATAGTTTTACAGATAAAAACAGAACAGAACTGTCCGCTGAAAGCTAAATATTACATAACTGAGGACAATTTTGGTTTTGAGGTGACTAACTGCTACTATTATAATGGACAATTGGCTGTTAAGTTTCTAGAACCAAATCCAAATTTATGATGTACATGATTTAAATTTAAGGAGATTTCTACAAGCCCCAGGTAGACACCTATATGAGTCAACATTTCATTAAACACAAATGGTGCAAATATAGAGCTTTCAGTGTAGCTTGTAAATGAAGTATAGCTCCGTCAATTTACAAATTTGTCACATGGGTTGTATATTTACGAGAGAATATAAATTCCTTTGGCTTCTGCTAACTGTGTGACAAGCACAAGCAGGATAATATCCAAGTTGAAATGGAGTCACGTGTAAGTGTGAGTTGGCTCTGTGTCACATAAATATAAACATAAAAGATCGCTTCATGACTTGAGAAATCTTTAAGGACCAGTACAGTGAAAATGTAATAGTGAAAGTAACCACAAGCAAAAATGTGACCGACATCACCCATGTTTACCCTGTTATACAAATAATTACCTCAACCAATGACCAGATCTTTTGATTTGGTGTATTAGGATATCTCAAAATGTTAATATATTTCTATGGAATTGTGTGGACAGGTGGGTCTTGGGCCAAAGTACAACTGATTTGATTTTGAAGCAGATCCAGGATTGCGTACCCACTCTTTATGATTATGTTTTGTTAATGATTTTTTTTTTACATTTTCATCATACATTTGTAGATCTTGGGGTCAGAGACAACCATTTTGTCTACATCTTGTTCTTGTGTACATGCTCTGACACTCTTATTTGATGGATAATGAATGTGAGGCCGGAGCAGAGTGTAAAGAGTAAGGAATGGCTGCTGTCTAATGACAGGGGTTGAGTCTAACATGCAGAGGGTATTCATCTCACTGGAGCATGTGGCTGATGACAAGGACCGTCAGGTGAAATGTCACAAGGTTTGTCTGGACAGGCTAACAGCCACTAACAGCTCAGTCAGCACTTGTAACCTACAAACTAACTGGATAGAGAACATTACAACAATGTAAGACTATAAACAGTGGGTATGCCTTACTTCTTGACAACTAAAATAGTCAGATGAAAAGAATAATTCAAAATACCCGCCAACATGATGGAGCCTGCAAGAGTTGGGGAAAATGTAAGATCCACCTAAAAAGTGACTTCACATGCTGAGACTGTTAGACACGAAGAGATTAAGTTGGGCATTTAACACAGTGGCAGATAAACTTTGCCCTTAAACTTCAGAATGTCTTAAAAAGAGCAAGATGCAGAACACGAATAGTACTAGGTCATCAAGCATCTGCAGGTTTTAATTCAACACAACTACAAAACAACATCTTTGCAATAGTAGCTGTGCTTCCATTGCCAGCTCTACGCAAACCATAGGAGAAATTTTAAACGTCGACAACTGTAAAATGGTAGAGTCTTCATCAAATGCCGAGGCTTGCTTTCTCGTGCCCATAATTGAAATCAGCAGTAGGCATCGAGCCAGCTTTCTAGTGGCAATAGGTGGTTTAATAATCATTATATCCTCAAATCCATCCATGATTCTCCTGGACCAGTAAACAAATGCTTCGGTTATAATGACAGAAATGGCAACCGGCTGGGTTTAGGGTGACATGTTCTACTAAGATCTTTCAGCTAGAAATTAATCATGCCAGCGTTACCTGAACTGTTGATAACAGAGCCAAGTGAAGTGGCTACAGGCTGTTGTCCCAATATGTCACCCATCTGGTCTACTTGAGTGCTTTCAATTTGTAACGTTAGACTTGCCATGACTTGTCACGTATATCCTCTTGCTGCTCCTGATCAATTCTTGCATTTGTGCTGTTGCGTTTCATCTGGTACATCAGGAACTTCTTTTTCTCTAACAAAAGACTTTTCAATTTGTAACTTCAATTTTGGCAAAATTCAAGTGGAAACCCTGGGTACCACTGCCAATGCCATTTATTTGAATGCTTTTGCTCATTTGTTTGACAGGTATTTCAGAATCTGAGTCCACGGGCCTTCAAGAATTACCAAAACAGCAAAATAACTGGTGGGAGGGGCAGCATAAACCTTAGCAAAGACTTAACAACAAAAATACTGCCAAGAAAATCTTCTATTTCGGTGGTTGGGGCTTTACATCATTTTATCAATTTATTCCTAACCTCCATCCATCCTTTGGTATCAAACTGGTACATTTATTTCACATAACTCAGAAATTTCCAAATAGGGTGTGCAATACAACCCACCGTGTTCAGTGGGCAAGTTACACGGATTGCAGTGTTGCCAGGGGCAGCATATTACGATGCTGGACAGAATACAGACAGACACCACACCTCTGGTGTCTTATCTGAACACATCACTGTCACAAACAAACCACTCACACACACTCGCTCTAAATGTGAGGCTGGCTAAGCGTGAGTCATTCTCCCTTGTGGGCATGAAAAAAAAAATGCAATCTGTGGCAGAGAGACTGGATCTGAGCAAATTTGCCATAGGTACGTAGCACCAGCATTTCCATGACCACTGGACCAATATTTGTCAGCACTTATTGCAATTTATTTAAGTCAAGCTATGGTTGTGCAGGCAGAGTTTTCACTTGAGGTGATGTGTCATCGGCTGAATTCCTCCTCCATCCAAAACATAATTCTACCCTGTGTCTGTTGTAATCGGAAAGGTTTTTATATAAAGAAATGCACTGCAAGATAATAAATTTTGACTCATCAAGCATTTAATTCCAAAACAGAAATTTGGTGTATTAATAAAAACGGATATCTTTCCTACTTGCGATAAAAAATTATGCAGTATAAGATTTTTCCATATTGTCCAGCCGTAGCAGTTTCTAATGCTGGATGAAAACCAATGCTCAATACATACTGAAGGCATCCATTTCTCAAACAACTAAGTGCAGAAGTATGGAAAACCAGATGCAGTGATTCAGAAAGACCAACTCTAAATCTGGCTGATGCAATCTAATGGAACACTATATTATAAAGGGCTGATGCTAAGGACTGCCAGCTAAGTAATGGAGATCTAGAAGTCAGACGAGAGGTGCCCTCACCTAGGGGCAATAAGTTCAGTCTGATGCAGAGATGAAAACTATCGCCTCTTTCACAAAGGAGTAGCAGAATATTTGCAAAAGGTTGTTCGAGCAACTGTTTTAGCTGCAACATTTTGGTTCAAACTGAAAGATCAGACCCAGACATTGTGTTTGTATTCACACACATTTCAGCAACCGGGAGCAGTTCTGGAAGGACAACGTGCACGTTAAAGACCATACACACACACATCCATGAAGTGTAGCTGTCAAGGAGTGCTGCCAAAAAGCAAAGCTCTGTACTTCCAACATGACACCAGGGATTCTGACAACTTGTCAGTTTGATGACTTGGGAATTAGAAAGAGGTTGTTCAAAATATGGCTTGTCTATTCTTCCACAACTGCTCAACAACACCCACCTTTACGGCATGGCTGTGCTTTTGTTCAACCGGACACAGTCTACCATTGATACCTGTAAGATTACTAGATTATAATTTGCAGGCCACTCATTGTTCTATCTAGCATCTGCCTCTTGTGTATTGAATTGCCGGGTATCATTCTGCACCCGTGTTGTAAAGGTTAAAGCCAACAACCAACCCAATAAGACAAAGACAACAGCTATTACTGTGTGTATCAAAGAAAGCAAAGCGGGAGACGTGTAGACAAGCCAAACACTGAAAGAGCACTAAAGATGCCATTGAGATTGGTGGATCTATATGTGTGGAGGGCTGTATGTGTGAGTAAGAGACAAATATAAAACAAGGTTGATATGAAAGTGTTTCCCTATAACAAATGAGTAGAAAGGTGGAGCAGCGGGAAGCATATGTTTTGAGTGGGAATGGATGGAGAACTGCTGGCACTGTTCTGACAGTAACAACAGACAGGCACTGCTGAGGAAGAAGAGATGTGAGGGAAGAACAAGACTGGGGAGCTAACATAAACAATGTCATAAGGAGACAGAGAGGAAGACCGAGGCATCAGTGGTAGAATTTACGAGATGGCCCAAACTGCAAAAGACTCAACCCTCTGACTACATTTGGTACTCACATTGTGTTGGTTTCCCCAACAACGCTTCTAAATATAACCTGCCACAACTGGAGCAAATGTTGAATAATGAAGAGCAGGGAGCTCTAGAAAGGGAAGGCATCGCTGGTCAAATTCAGGAAGTGGGTTTCTACAAAACAATCCCCGGCATCAACACAAAGCTCACTGGAAAAGAAATTGTAAAATGAATATGCCATGATATACAGTACGTTAAAGTTGAACATTTTCCTTGTGTATTTTTACACAGTTTGAAGCCCTCGTATTTTCTCTGGACAGGTAGAAATGAATCAGATAGGGAACAAACAACTCCAAGGCCAATATTTATGATGACATTAGGGATAGGTCTGGGTTGGAAAGAAAAGTTAAGAATTTTTGGAAGTACGAAAAAGAATGAATGTCCAAGTTCTGGAGAGCTGCTACCACATTAAAACACACTTCTCAGTCACTAACCCTGTGAGAGAGCACAGTGGGTTTCTTTTCAAAAGTGTAATTTTTGAATTTCTGCCTACTATGAGGCCAAGTCAAACAGGAGAAACAGTGACAGTGCTGGCAAACACTAACAACACATATGCTGCAGGAGCCTGGCAGGCAGCAGGGCTGTGGAAATGAACAGCTTCATCTCAACACTCAGCAGCAATACCACACACATACTGTACACACACACACACACACACACACACACAAACCCTGTATACACACATACTGTATACATATACACAGATACAAGCACACGTGATTCTAAATTGGGTACAGCCTCCAGAACTGTAAGGCACAAATTGGGGGAAACATACAGTACTGTATGGAAGTCTAAAGCATTTGTGAAATGCTGTATTATTGGTTAAATAACTTCATTCCAGTGCAGAATACAGAAAAAAACCTAAATTGGTCAATATTTGGTGTGAACGCCCGTTGCCTTTTAAACTGCAAGAATTCTCTGAGGTACACTTGTGAGCCGTTTTTTGAGGTACTTGGCAGGTAGCGCGTTCCAAGCATACTGAAAGCTCGCTACAGTCCCTTTGTGGATTTTGTCTGTCTCAACTGCTTCTGTCTCTTCATGTAATCCCAGACTAGCTCGATGATGTTGAGGTCAGGCCTTTGTGGGGGGTACACAGTGAACACTGAATAAACCTCCCCTGAAATAAGTTATAAAATGAGCTGGGCTGCAAAAAAAGAGACCACAAGAAGAGGAGACTGGATCCAAGAAACAAGTCTGCAGCAGGCATTTGGTCGAATAGCTTCACAAATTGTCAACTTTGGGAGAACTGTGTTGATATAAGTGTTGCTTAATCATTTTGACAGTATTCACTCGTGTAGAAGTGACTGTTGCCACTTCCAACCAATGTTAAAATTTCCTCAGGAATGGAATGGAAATGGAGTTCAACAACACTGAGCACAGAGGTAGTTCTTTGACTTCTCTTTCTATAGGCTTTTCATTGAGTTAATTCAACACTTAATTTCAATGATGTATATCGAATCTTATAGCAATATCCCCTCAAAGTGGTCGAAGTTTTCCCCACTGTGGGACAATAAAGGATTATTCTATCTACGTTTTTGTAATTTGATAAAGTACACTACATCTCTATGTTGGCAGGTTTGCTACCTTTCATTAGGTGGCTAGATGCAAAGGCATTAATGGACATGATTAAATTCAAAAATTAAACCTGAAGTGCTTTTCATTCAGCTCAATACAATCATGTCGTCATCAGCTTTGGGATAGGTGTAGGTGCCCTCCCTAGAAGGTACCTGCTACATGCTCGGGTCTGCAACATTGTGTATGAGAATGACCAGAAGAAAGTGAAGCAGATTAAGTTAAGGATTAACCTCCAGAAGAAGTCAGAACAACCACTTCCCATCCCCCACCCATGACCTCATAAAACACCCACACCAAGCACACATCAACACTCCCTTCTTTTCTTCTTTTTCAACAATAGCCCCTTCCCAATGCTCCTCCCCTTTGTCCATTTTGTTTCACTGTGGTTACATCCCTCCAAACAATAAGACATCGCCAGCGAAGCCCAGAGAGCAGTGGGGAGGGCCACAGATGCTTCCCCCCCTGCCAGTGGAGAGCAAGTTGGGGGCTGGGGTGGGGGTGGGGACAGAAATGGAATGGGTGGGTATTAGAGGTGGTGGTGGGGTGATAGCGGAACCAATGCT
>OMNV01023585.1:14174-33801 GCA_900303265.1 Brotula barbata
CTGCTCAGCTCCTAACACTCCTTCCTGCACGTTGAACACAGTGAAGTGAGTTCAAACTGTAGTCCGGCTGAAGTACATTTACTCACATACTGAAGTACAGTTTTGGAGTTGTTTGTACTTTACTGGACTATTTCCATTTTCAGACTTGTCTTGTACTTCAGTTTAAATAGAAATATTCATAATATGAGATGAAATAAAACCTCCAACACTAAAACCTGAGTTCACTAAGCCTGCAGCAGAGACATTGAGTTGTTTATTATCGCCGCAGTTCAACAATTGTCTGAGATATTTACTAATACTGAAGATGGTAATGAGCTCTGCTGCTGCTTGCTGATAACCGGTTGCTGTGAGTTTTGAATACCCGGATATTTGTGGAAGGCACCAGTTTCTCCTCACAGGTTGTCTGCTTGTTGAGGAAATACAGCATTAGTTGCTTTTATATGGAAATACGAATCAGTCTGTGGGTTTTTAGGTTGTCGTGACCAGTTGTAAACTCAGAATTGGATCTATTGATATGTGATAAATCTTCGATTGGCTGCTTCAATGTAAGGTAGGGACGTCGTAAGGAGGGGTTTATTTCTATAGCACCATTTAGACGCAAATCAACTCAAAGTACTTTAAATAGACGGTTAAATTTCAAATTACAGATGTAAGAATTTAAAAGACGATTAAAAGGAAAGCATTAAAATCTGAAGCATTGAACTGCTTCACCGTGCTGGGTTCTGACCCTAGGACAGCGAACCTGTGCCACATCACCTGAGGAGTCTGGATGCCTCAGAATGCACAAGCAGGTCGGGCTTTAGAGACAGGAAGTAATGTTTCAACCTCAAGAAGCAGAGCAGTGATGTGAGCTCGGGAAAACTCCACTCTGTAAACTTAAAGTCACTGAGTGAAATACTTTTTGTCATCAGAAGAATATATTTGGATTTTAAAGTGAATTTCCCAGTTTTTATAAATTGTACTTGCACACTCACAGTTATCTGATCTTCCGCTCTCTCTTCTCCCAGTATGGTTAGGTTTCTGCCTGGTAAATCACTTCTCCCTCTATTTGCATACATTTACATTCCCTCCTCTCAAAGTTTGGTGCTCCTACACAAGGAACAAAGCTTTAAATAGATTGTGCATCAAGACAAACCCACTGTTTAGAGCTGCTTTTCTCTCATTTGGTGCAAAGCCCGTAGCATAAGTATGGAGAAGAAATTTCACTCATTTGGTTAATTTTATATATAACCATTTTGTTTGTTGTGTAAGAAATGACAACGGTTTCAGTCTGCGTGTATAAACTCTCTCATCAGCTCTGAGGAAAGAGTCAATCAATTCAATTCAATTTTATTTATATAGCGCCAAATCACAACAAAAGTTATCCCATGGCACTTTACAGGTAGAGCAGATCAAGATCAAACTCTTGAATATATAGAGACCAAACATTCCACCATGAGCAAGAAAAAACTCCCCTTTTAAAGGGAAGAAACCTTGAACAGAACCTGGTCCAGGAGGGAACAGAACCTGGTCTAGGAGGGAACAGAACCTGGCTCTAGGAGGGCGGCCATCTGCCTTGACCGGGGGGGGAAACACAAAGAGAGAAACAGAGAGCAACTGAAATAATAACAGTAACAAAGATGAATCTGGAAATGAGTCTAACTGGAAGAAGTCTTAAACTCCGTGTAGACCTGGTGGGTGACAAAGCAGAAACACTCCGGGGAGGAAGACAAGTTAGTAGCATGCAGTAATGGGACATGACCGAGTAAATAACTCACGCCCCCACACACGGGTTTGATGGTACACATGGAGCTTAAAGTTTAAAGAATCACCTCATCTCACAGCACTCAGCTGTGGTTTCTGTCATTTGAGGGAAGGTTTCACACATATCTCTTCCCCTGCGTTTTTCTTTAGATATATTTTGCTTATTGTTTGCAGATGTAACCGTCGGGCTGTGTCTCCTCCTCTCTGCGCTTGTTTATAGTAGCAACAGTTGGAGAACGCTCGCATTCTGGTTGATGTTTAAACCAGATGCTCTGCCGCGTGCTACCTGTGTGCCTGATGAAACGTGATACCAACACGGTTTCCTTTCACCTTGGTGTTTGCCATTTTAAAGCATTACGTTTCTGACAGATTTCTTTCATGTGAGAGACCTTGGTCCGCACCACGCCGTCAGCCCGGTCCCCAGCATTCAGCACCGCCGTCAGAGACACTGACAGGCAGTCAGACAGCCTGAAAGACAGCTAAACCCGAAGAAGCAGCCATGCTGATTGTCCTAGCCTTCATCATCCTCTTCCACCTGGCTTCAGCTGTCCTCCTCTTCATCGCCACCATACATAATGTGAGTACAAATTGCGGGACAGAGAACAGATGTGCAGCAAGCATGCAGTAAATGTGAATTAGCAGCTGTGGTTGGCTGCCGTGTGAGCTGAGTGTAGCCGAGGAGACCCCGCTCCTGATCCAGAACTGCTCCACAGTGGCTCTGTGTTGACTCTCGGTTCTTTTCTTGGTACCTCCACCAGGGAGGTTATGTTGTCAGGTCTGTGGGATATTTATTTGATGTGTTTGTTTAGTTGATATGGGAATAACGGAGCACTGGGACTCAAACAAGAGATCAAGCGTGAATGTTAATTGACAACACCTGTCCACAGTCGGAGGATATGGAGAAGATTTTGACAGATTTTATTTCAACTTGGTGTGCGGGTTGGACATAATCCAGAGAAGAAGCCATTACATTGTGCTAGTGGTCCGCCTGTAGTCATGTTGGCCCTGTAACGTTTTTGATCTATAATGGCTTAACTGTACATCATATAATCCACTGAGTGAACCCCAGTTTACACTGAAGTTAGTAGAAGTAAATGAAGAGCTTATTTGCTTAAACGGATCAACTCTGTTGACATTTTTGGTAAAAGTGGTATAATTTACTTTTTTTCTCACTGTGCATTCCCTTTCACATAAACTAAACTGATGTAGATCTATAGACAGACAGACAGAGAGAGAGACACGGAGACAGACTGACAGACAGACAGACAGACAGACAGACAGAGACTTTATTAATACCGAAGGAAATTCCAGATGTTGATGTTGCAGTGACATAACAAGGACTATCCAGTTTGATTTAAAGGACTTGGATTTTAGATGAAAAATATGATTTTAAAAGTTTATGATTAACTTTTCATTACTTGTGGTTTCACTTATGACACTGCAGAAATGATGGATACGTTATGGATAGCTTCCCAGAATAGAAAGGTTCTCACCCCGTGCTCCGCCAACCCTCTCTCTTCCTTCCTGCTGCAGGCGTGGTGGAAGGTGTCACCAGCAGGAGGTGCTGACATATACACGGACCTGTGGTACTCCTGTAACGCCACCTGTTATCCCATCGACAAGGCTCACACCGTTGATGCAGGTAAGACAGCGCACGGACATTTAACGTGTAAACTGTACGTTTTTGGGACGCGCTCTCTGTATGAGCAGCAAAATATGGGCGGACGAGAAAAAGAGAAGAGGAAACTGAATGGGGGACTGAGGAAACAGCTGAGGGAAGCTGGAGGAAACTTAACAAATATTTCTAACACATTTTATTCCTTTCCCTTCTCCAGCTCATCTACCTTCGACCATACATGGGTCACAGTTTAAAAGACGCAAAATTTGATGTCTTGCTATGATCTGTAGTGGATTTAGTAAATATATCTGTGTCTCATTTCACTCGGTAGATCCTTTGATGGTGTTATTTGAAGACTGCTTACATCATAGTCGAGCAATTCTACTGTTTTGGAGTCCTTTCCGAGAAACCTTTGCGTTTTCTCTCAGTCATTCCTTAAATGATGCGCCCCGTGAAATGAGACATAGCTTATGTACGCACGTGTGTCGGTGTATTTGTGCTCGTGAGAGCGTATAACACACACGTCCTCGTCTCTCCTCAGCCTATCTACAGGCGATCCAGGCTACCATGATCCTGGCCACCATCCTATGCTGCGTCGCCTTCTTCGTCTTCATCCTTCAGCTCTTCAGGCTAAAACAGGGAGAGAGATTCATCTTCACCGCCATTATCCAGCTGCTGGCCTGTGAGTCACACAAACACACACCTCACGGCAGCTGAAAGACAGGCATAACCGTGTGTTTGGTTTAGGTGTATGTGTGTTTACCTAAGCTGACCTCATTCTGTTCCCCTGTGTGCTACAACAGATAAACCTCCTATGAAAGCAGTCAGTCAGTGTTTGTAATGAGAAGTGACGATGCTTTATTCATCTGGATGAGATCAGCAACTCTGACTGTTTGTGTTTCCATAAATAGAGTCATGCCCAGAATATAAAACACCAAATAACCGGATGTGGAATCAAAGTTTGTTTCCCTGGAATAAGTTAATCTGCCATTGTTACGGAGTACAATAAAATAATAAACAAAAGCAACAAAGTTCCTTGGCTACGTAATACCTACTCGGAAAGACTCCTTCAGAGCTGGAGTCACCCACGACATGTGTGGAAGAACTCAAACAATGTGCTGGATGGCCTTTCTTTTATACAGAAAACAGCTTTGCGATTCGCCGAAAAGAGACACGTGATCAGACGTTGTCCTAAGATAGACATCTGTCCAACTGAACGGCGGGGCGGGTCTCAGTGTGTTAACGTGACAGGAAGACTCCAATCGGTCAACGTTAGCGTGTAAGTGAAATCATTTCTGTCCTCCTCTCTCGCCCTCCTCCAGCACTGTGCGTGATGATTGCCGCCGCCATCTATACGGCTGAGAAGGACACCTTTCACACTGCCAGCCTTAAGGACGGCTCCTACGGCTCCTCCTACATCCTGGCCTGGATCAGCTTCCCCATGACACTCATCAGCGGCCTCATGTACCTGGTGCTCAGGAAACGCAAATAGAGGCGACGGAACATAGAGTTATTGGAAAATACGTGCACACATATACACAAACACACAGACGTGATGTTCCTCCACGCACACACACACATATACACACATACATTGTAACATTTACATTTTAGAATATTTTTGGACAATAAATGCACCACATATCCACTAGTGTCAAGTACAGATCCAAACAAAACATCAAAAGTACATTCAGAAACTCATTTATTGGTGTGGCCGGACCTTTGTACGTTAGTCCGACAACACAATTTTCCCGCCTGACACCATGTTGTTCTCACTCGGTGTAATCCCATAAAAGTTAGACATTACTCCAAAATTATAGAGAAGAGTCTCTAATACCTAATATTTCACAGTGACAAAAAAATCAGGAATTTAGCAATGACATTTTGTTGATTGCTAATATACAGTATGTGTTGTGTACCTCTCGTAATAACAGACTAAATTCCTCACATCCAAATTAATAATTGTTCCTAATCTGGTTATGATTACATGCAATATATAATGACGCTGCCCACAATAAAATTGGAAATTAGGCTATTTTTATTCCAGCGTTTATCGACGTGCCGGACATACAGGACATACCGGACATTGTAAAGCGTGAAAGTTGCGACTGCCCTCTGCTGAATTCAAGAGAAGTGCAACTGGATTGTATCACTGTCTGCCCCACATAAAGCCAGAACAGCAAAATTTCATTCACAGATTTTAAAAATGTCTACCAACTCAGCATTACATCGATGAAACCCGACAATATGCTGATGATCATGTAATGTTTATAATGAATGTTATGCTTTCAGATGTTTCATCAATTTTGTTTTGTTCATCGGGGGTCATTATGACAAACATCGCATTTTGAAGTGAAAATCAGCTTTACACTACACCACTAATCTTGTTGTATAAATTACTGCATACCTGTCCTGCACTGTATAAACCACTGATCCCACACATCAAGTTGCTTTCAAGAGTCCTGTGATAGCCCACGTTTGCCTTCTTTTCCTCTGGGTTCTGTTCCAGCGAACTGAATTGTCTCCTTTCCTTGCCTCCTATTCCTTCAAACTCCATTCTTAGAACAGTGGACTATTTAATTCCAAAAAAAAAATGATGTGGGAAGTCTTATTGAGATAGAGCCGCAGGACTTGACCAAGGGTCCATACAGTTTTGTGAAGCTACCTTCAAAGGAATTTTTTTTTACATATTTGCTGTGTATGTATAGTTCAGGTCTTTGCCAAAAACATTTCTAAGACTGAAGTACTAAAATAATGAAAAAAATATGGAATCATATGTTAACTGTGGCATAGAGAAAGTTTAGTGAAGTAGTATTTGATCTGATATAGGATTTTTAACCCAAAGTTTGTATTTTTATCTTGTTACTGACTCGTATTTTGATGGTGAAGAAGGAACCGATGCTGTGCTGTGATATGTGGGATTTTAATGACTTCAAAACTTGACATCAGAATAAACTGATTTTTGTTGTTATTTTGGCTTTTTGCTCACAGCTTTGAGCTATTTATTATTAAAACCACTGAAGCAAATAATGTGCTAGCATCACATCTTGAGGTGTCTTGTAAGCAAAAGTCAGGTTCTTTCCCTCAGAAACAACTACAGCATCACTACTGCAGCCACAAATTCCCAGAATTCCTTGTTGCTAACGTTGCCTTGTTGCCTTCTGCAGAACATGGAATCACTGTCGGAGCCAGCACTACTATGTAAAAAGACGCAACGCTTCAAATCAAAAATACCACCCCAAACACACTTGTTGCTATGAGGATTAACTAGGTCCCTGCATGTTCTGAAGAGCAGTTCAGTACAGCTGTTGTCACTGTCGCCGCTGCTTTAATTCTTATTTAGCAGCTGTGAGGCCCTGAAACAGTTGTAGGCCCTAGCAGACTGTAGATGATGTTCATTCACAGGTCGCATTTCAAGTTCCCAACATCGGGGTTCTCCGATCCAGCATTTAAGCCCCTGTCCTGTAGGTTTTGTAGTCAATCATGTAATCCTTTCTCTTTTCATGATATTCCAAAGTTCTGAGAACAACTTAAAATCAATGAATGAATTTGATATTGGAACTGTAAACCTTTCAGGATAGGGGCTCGTGGAAGCCTGCTACACGACACGTTTACCTCAGACAAGGTTGGAATGAAGACCGACTGGTATCAATAGATGTACCAGGGTTTTGCATGATACAATGTCCAGCAAGCATGGATGGACGTTTTGGCTACCACTAGATCACACCATTGAGCTAGCCATCTGTGTTCTTCAGCTCTTTTAGGGGAAGCCCAGGACATTCTCCTGATGGATATATGATCCCTCCAGAGGTGGTTAGATCCTTGAACCACCTCAGCTATCTGCTTTCAACACAAAGGAGCAGAGGTTGAACTCCAAGCTCCATACTCTGTCCTTAAGTGAGCAGAAATTCGACTTCCTGTATCCCTGAGCTCGTTCTCTCTAACTACCCAGAGAATGACCAGTATAGAGATCTTTGCCCTTAGCTCATTTCAGTGTTCATGACTATAGTCTGATACAGCTTCTGTATCTCCAAAATCAAGCAAAATATGCTATGGGATGCTGGAATGTCCTGTCAGAGACAATGCCATCAAGAGTTCATTTTGGGTAAACAGTGGTTTTAAAGAGGTATTCAGCACTCTTTGCAGTGAACTGGACCGAGGGCACAAAGATCAGACCACAGAGCCGTAAAGACAACTGACCAGCTGAGTGATAACAATGATTTAAAGAAAACCCTACTTTCTATGAGGTGATACTTGAACATTTTACATGTGAAGAACATTTGCTGTCCCAACATTTTTGTGAAGTAGCCGTCATTGTAGTGTTTACTAACTCATAGGCTGTATATCAGAAATGTGAACATCGGATATGATAGCTTTAATTTGCTCTGCAAATGAAACATTATTTAAATGGTTCTGTGCTTCTTAACGGCGGTTTGTGTGAAATGCATGTCAAACATACGGCCTGTAGTCCAGAACCAGCCCACCAAAGGGTCCACTCCCTTAGTGCTACACTATGTTACATTTGTCCCTCATTTCAGCACAAGCAGGTGGACTTTTGGAGCCCAGAAATCGCTCACAGTGTCTCCATTCTATTCCATCCACAATTGTGCCACAAAACCACAAAACACTGGCTGCTTCATCTTCAATCAGGTCACTAGTAGAATAATCGACCGCACTACAGAAGCACTGTTCGAGTTAGATTGGATTACAACACATTTTCAGTCCGCATTTCTCCAAACATAATTCAATAATAATGATAACAATAATTCAATAATAATACTGGTCCGGCCCACATGAGATCAAATTGGGCTGCATGTGGTCCCTGAACTGAAATGAGTTTGACACCCTGGATGTATAGCATGCCCGTGGCCACCTTGTACATAAATTGTACTCTCATGACACCTAGTGGACTGGTGGAAAACTACACATGACTAGGGCCTGTCATTGCTTTGCTTTTTTCGGGCACCACAGAAAATGTTCTCATTTTCTCCCATTACTGAACCCTGCTTTCATAGCTGTAGGAAATTTGAGATCAGATCCAGAAATAAAGATCCACATAGGATCGATTGAAAAACACGGAATAGTTGTTTCAGTTTGCTAGTATTAATTCTTGTTGAATAAAAAGATAATTTTCCAAGTCACCTGATGTCAAACTCAATAAAGACATTTCCAGTTTATGCCAATCTATCTATCTATCTATCTATCTATCTATCTATCTATCTATCTATCTATCTATCTATCTATCTATCTATCTATCTATCTATCTATCTATTTTATTATATAGTATTATATTTCTAACCGCAAGGTGGCAGTATGCATCCATTCGATGTATTGCGACAGTAAATCTGACGTAAACACAACAGCCGCAGAAGA
Organism: Brotula barbata; assembly: GCA_900303265.1. NCBI lineage: Eukaryota > Metazoa > Chordata > Actinopteri > Ophidiiformes > Ophidiidae > Brotula > Brotula barbata. Next base: position 22,909 of record OMNV01023585.1, read on the forward strand.
AGATCTCCGTAAACTTTGCAATTCTTCGAGTAAGTTTTATTATCTGGTCTGTTTCGTTACAGCTCAGACGCGGTTTGTCGCCCTTCTCGTTCGCGAAGCGCTGAGTCGTTTAATGCGTCGGATACTTTTTCCACTTTTCACATCAAAGGTAGGCTCGTTCTCGCTTTAACTTTAGCTTAGCTTTAGCATTTAGCCTCAGCACACAGGTGACATGAACGTGAACAAACATTGAGTTTATTTCAATTCACTGGTGCGGCCAGGACACATGGTCACTAACCAACACGTCAGGTCACTATAACCTACACGTCAGGTCACTATAACCAACACGTTAGGTCACTATAACCTACACGTCGGGTCACTAACCAACACGTTAGGGTACTAACCTACACGTCAGGTCACTATAACCTACACGTCAGGGTACTAACCTACACGTTAGGTCACTAACCAACACGTCAGGTCACTATAACCTACACGTCGGGTCACTAACCAACACGTTAGGGTACTAACCTACACGTCAGGTCACTATAACCTACACGTCGGGTCACTAACCAACACGTTAGGGTACTAACCTACACGTCAGGTCACTATAACCTACACGTTAGGGTACTAACCTACACGTAAGGTCACTAACTTACACGTTAGGGTACTAATCTACACGTTAGGGTACTATCTTGACTTACGCCACTTACAACCATGTGAGATCATTAGCTAACTTGTAAAGCGTCTAAACTTGACTAACAAATGAACAACGAATGAATACGTAAAATAAATGAGAATAAATATATTTTGACATTAATGCCCCGAACAAGTCATAAACAGGGTTTGGCAGTAGAGCTGGAAGTAACAGTTATTTTGATAATTATCTAATCTGGCAATTATTACTACTATACTATTAATGTACTTTGCGATCAATACCACTGTTAATCTCTGTGTCATCTCAGACCGTTGTAAATAAACAATCTTATGCAGTATGTAAAGAACTGAAGATGTTAATGTTAACGAATGAGGTGCTATCATTTACGGAAAGCTAAACGTGTCAGTAGAAAGTATGGATCCATCAAATAAAGAAAAGAATAACGAGTTCATTAACATCCTGCACTGCAAACAGTGAATCAGTCAAACATTAAATTTAATCTTAAATAGATTTATCTCTCCAGTCTTCACTTTCAGAGTCAAGCTAGCTTCATTTATTTAGAAAATAGGTAATAAAAATTAATATGTTTCTTTTATAGTGTAGTATGCAATGGTTGTATACGCGTAGTATGTTTGTATGTACAATACCGAGTGCATCCATCTGAGTCTGTTTCTAACTGTAAGACCAGGCAGAAAATGAAACCACAAATCCACAACCAATGTTGTTGTTTTTTTCGAAATTTAGTAGTTAATTTGCTTTTGTTATTTGTTTGACTCTGAAAGTCATGATGGCAAATCTCAAGACCAAGAAAATATAATCAATCCTTAAAAAGTCAATAATTAGGACTTGATAATTTGTAAAATTGTTGACGCTTTTATTTTATTTTTTGAATTTTCTGCTTTATTGTGATACAGTACAGTAAAGAAAGACAGGAAGGACGGGGCATGACATTGAAGCAAAGGGCACAGGCCGGAATCAAACCCGCGTCGTCGTGTTATGTGGTATGCGTTTTAACCAGTGAGACACTGGCGCCCTCACCTGAGGATATTATACGGTGTAAATGATGAAATGTCTCATTTCTATATATACTGCATGTTTTGTGCCGTATTTGCAGCTTTGTTCGAGAGATAGACATATATGGGTTTTTTAATGGACAGTGCAATACCGATAATCAGGTGAGGAGAGAAAAGGCCGATTGCCGTATTCTGACCATATTCTCACATAAAGTAGAATTATGAGCCAGATGATTACACTTCAGGTTCACAGTATTCACAGGAATAGATAGATAGTCAATAGTAAATAGAGGTAGAATTGATTTATCACTGCTGCAGGAGAGGAAACTCAGGCTGATTTTAACGGCTGAGAGAAGTATGAGAAAACTTGGCCATGTTCATTGAAAACAATTTGATCAGGCAGAGAAAGAGAGGAAGGTCAGATAACTAAGTATATTTATCATGATAGATAAAAGTGAAAAAACCACAGCAGCAATAGGACATCACATTACATCACAAACTTTTCACTCAGCCTCTTTCCATACTCTAGATTGTCATTAGTCTGCAAATATTTCTTAGTTCAACACAACCATGCGTTATCAGAAGTATCTGTCATGTTTGGATTTCTATGATCAGCGGCAATCTTGTTCGATCATTGGTTTAAATGGCAGAATTCCTGTATGATTTGTCATAATTCCACAAATTGATACAGCTGGATTAAGACCTACAGTAGAATTTCGGTGACACAGTATCATGTCTAACCCCTGTGATTTAGACCTGTTAGGTTCCAATAAACCTTCAGCAGATGAATTTTAATTTAGTTTTTCCTTGTGTGAACAGAATTATTAACAGCAGCTGTTGTATCTCATGTTTCAGTGGTTTCCTGATGACATCGTTGCTTTAATTGTCCTCTGACGATCCTCTGCTCCAGACTGCATGCGGCCTCTACTTTGCGACATCTGCTGCACATTGTGAGAAAAATGGCAGAAGTGCAAATTCGTTTTCAAGGTTCTTCTGGCTTAAAACGAGGAACTGAAGAGGGATCGAGGAAAAAACCCAAGAAACTGAAAAATATGGCACAGAGGCGATCACACCATGACACCCGTGTGTCAATTGGTTCGGGGTTTGACAGATGGCGAGCACTGAAAATTAAAAAAGGGTTAAAGTCTGATGAAGCCGTCAGCCTCTATCTGCTGGATGAGTGAGTTAACCACAAAATCAGTGTTATTTGGTTTCCACCCCTTCTCTGAATAGTGTGTAGGACTACATGTTACAATCGCTGAAGATCGAGGCTAAAGACCCAGCTCTTTAGAACACCTTCTCACAACATGGACTGTATAAATGTAGTAAAAAACAACAAAAAAAACCCCACCTCTGCATATATGCACTCCTTTTCTTGCCTCCTTTCTCTGCCTTGTAGCACTGCCTCGAAGCAACTTGGTCCCTTGTACCAGAACCTGAGCCGTATGGCGCTTACTGTCTTTGTTTTTGCTTGTGTTGTTGTAATCCTCATATGTACGTAGCTTTGGATAACAACATGTGCTGAATGCAAATCGAAGATGTAACTTGCTCTGGACCTCTTTCCATGTTGGAGGCTTTGTCTCCATCTGATGTTCTGGTGGGCAGGTTGGTGGCTTGATGAGAACTGGTACATTCCAGTTCTGGCTGTCTGAGTGTCTTCTGCTCAGGTACTCTTCAAGTTGTCTTATAGGCGTTGTAAGGATCTCACTCTTCTCCTTAGCAAAAAGGTGTTGACAATCCTGTGCGGATCTTTGCAAACCTCTCCGCTGGCTCCTTTTTCTTACTCTGCTTCCTCAGGCTTTCTGCTTGTAGCAGGTGGGTTACAATCAGCATTTTTATTCCAGCCTGCAGTGCCGGCTGTGGTGGATATCCTTGCTGCTGGGCTTTACTCGACTTACATGACCTGCCCAAGAGATCCCTCAGGATTCTCTCTTAAGCACTTCTCCTGTACTGATGGATCTTAAGGCCCTGTCTAAGGTGACCTTTGTTCAACCATAATTGCAGTTGAGGAGCTTGTGACTTGGTGGAATTTCCATGTTGCCAAGTGTAGTGGTGATCTTCTGTCTCAGAACTATAGACAGGACTGAAGCTGATGTGGATGATCATGGAGGAACCATCCTACAAGTAAATAAATCCTACAGATTGCCAAAATTTATACATTTCAGTTTGGTTAAAGTTTGTTAGACTGGAAAGTACAACTATACAGCCATATTTGAAGAAATCTAAGAAACAGGTTCAAAATTTTAGTGTCAGCTGATACTGACTGATCAGTCACATCCGTGTCAGAATAGGGGTGGAAAATAAAATAACATTTCAAATGAATCAAATGATAATGCTTTTTGCTGTGTTTTTTTTTTTTACCCATACCACATGAAGCATTGATCTGAACCTAGTATGAAAATGCTTTTTTCCCTTGTGTAGAATAAAGAAGACATCTGTCACTTCAGCTTCCTGTGAATCCAGCGACAAAAAGATGAAAATCCACAAATCTGAAGTAAGAAACAAAATACTCTGAGCCTATACATGTTTCAATGTATATAACCCAGGTACTTTGTGTACGTTTATGTTACGTACAGTCACTGTGGCACAGGACAAACATCTCTATTTCCGTTGATTTTTACAGGTCACAGTTTCTATATAAAAGCTTTTGTGAGCATTTTGAAAGACTGAAATATGTTTTAGATAAAATAGTGAAATGCCTCACACCCATCTGTTGTTGAAGCTATTTTAGTTATCGAATTTACCAATTTTTATTCATTGATATTATAAAATATTCACAAGTTATTAATTTACAATTTATATGCGGGGCTCCACCCTTGTTGAAGGGGAATTACTCTGGGAGTCAGAGAGTCTAGGTAACTAACCTAAAACAGAGAATCAGTCTCAAAATACATCAGTGTTTATCCGGATATTAATATTAATATCAGATAGACATTGGTTAATGCGTGAAAATTCGAGCACTGACTGAACTCCACCAATTATATTGCAAATATACAAGCACAAATAATTGCAGACAAATTCTCTTGAAATGTAAAACAGGATTTTTTGATGACAGCTCGCAATCAATGCTAAGTATTTACTATACACTACACTATAGAGACTTCCTGTTTGAATGTGTGGTAAGTATGAAGTAGGTTTTTTTTGATGGCTGTAGTCGGATCTACAGAAAAAAGCACTTAAGGAGAAGGTTCAAGTCTTGGCTCTAGGGATAACAAGCAAGCCTGCCAGCTGGAATCTTAGGGCGCGAAGGGACGTATGGAATTATGAGGTTAGGTCAGTGTAAGATGCAGTATACTGTATAAGGTACCGCATCTTACACTGACCTAACCTCATAATTCCACACGTACCTTCGCACTGCAGTATTTTGAACGAGCTGCAGTTTGTTTAGGGCGGTGGAGACATGGTAATAAAGTTGCGCGTGATCAACGCATAAATGATTCAGTATCTACAAACAGCTGTTTTAAATGCAGCAGGCATTCCACGATGGGGAGAGTAAACCACTTTCATTTGTCAACAATTTTTGCCCATTCTGTCAATTCCTGTGATTTGACCGTAAAAAAAAAATCATAAAATTTGCAATTTTTGAGACAACCTGCAGCATTTTTAATCGCAACAATCACAATACTGCAATATCATGGAGAAGCTGGAAAGGCAATCTTCAGCTTGTAGAAACTGATGATGCCTGTGTGTGTGTGTGTGTTGTCTCTGTCCACCCCACAGGTGCAGGCACTGATCAAGCAGGAGGTTCACAGAGCAATGAGCCAGAAGGAAAACAAGCTAGAATCTTTAATAGGAACGATTCAGCATGAACTGAAGTACAAGAGTGCCATAAAGAAACTGGAGGTTTGTGAACAACACGACAAGAACATGAACAGGAACACATACAGTGTATGTTATGGTCATATGATGGGGTGGAGAGAAGGACAGAACAACGTAATGGAAGAACCAAGACTGATGTGGAGGAGCAGATTGTAGGGTCACAGGTATTAGACATGACGGAAGAAGGGTTTCTTGGATCATGAAAATTGTGAAAATCGCGTTTACAAGGCCTGGGAAGGTCTTGGTGGGCTGGAAATCATAAAATTTGAAAATGGCAATCTTTTGGAAAATAAAGTAAGAAATAACCAAAAGTTGTGTTAAAGTCTTGGGACTGCGTTTTATCAGAGTCTCAACAATACAGATTATTGAGACACCCTACAGAGATGGAAAAATTGTTTACTAATCTAGTAGTGTAGTAAAGTATTAGAACAACAGCATCTCTGTGCTATATTGGGGTGTTTTTATTCTGTCAAACATCTTAAAATCGCCCAAATTAAGTTCTGTTTGGTTCAGTTCATTATTATCAATTAATCATTGCATCTATCACCCGAATTGTCAATTAATCATTGCAATAATTTGTTGATTAGTCAATTGTCAAAATAATTGTTAGTTCCTAATCTACTTAGTAGTTTATAAGGACATTAAGCCCATAGAAAATATCTGTCTGGTTCATTTGCAGCCCGAAATCACAACCAGTGTCTCAAGGAGCTGAGAGAGAGACAGGGAGACTTAGGACCATGACTTATTAGAAAATCTCACGTTAAGAGATGTGGTCAAAAGAATTAGAAAGAGCATAAATAATGTATAAATAGTGTCCTGAACAAGCTTCAGTTTTTCTCCGTTGCGGAAATTAAGCTGAAGGAAAGAACATTAAAGTAGTCAAGTATCAAATTTTTGAACTGATGAATGAAAGTTTGGGCACCTGCCAGGCCAAGGAACAGTCCCATCCTCGCTATATTATGGAAGTGAAAGTATCCAACCCTGGTAACATTATAAAAGTGAGCTCATCAAAAGTTACACCATTTATACTACTGTTGATTGTGTGTATGTATTCAGTTTAATCACATATTTGCCTTAACTTGCAGTGAGAACAGATACTGGCAAGCACTAATTATCCGTCTCCTCCTCCTCAGGCTCATATCGAGGAGGTGAAGCGAAGAGGACATGCTGCTCTCACTTACATCACTGAGCTCAAAGACAACGCACAGGTTTGATGCACGCACACACACGCACACACACAAGCACACACACTCACTCTACAGACCCATCGCAGCAGTTCAAGACATATTCTGGCCATTTAATGATATTCTGTCTGATCAAGGACACGGATTATCTTTTGTAAGTTGGAACATGTTCTGCCTTCGCCTAGAAGGTTGGGAGTGAGAGGTCAAGTCAAATTTATCTGCCAAGCCCAATATCAGATATTGGAGAGGCAATAAATGTGTGTAATAGGAAAGACGTCGTATAAATGAACTACATAGACATTCAATAAGTGTGTAGGATAAGAACATGAAACAACATTGGACACCCGCTTTAGTAAAGTGTCTGAAATCCACCTCACATGTCAGTATAACAGATTGATGTATTATAGCCTCCAGGTCAGGTAATGGAATTCTTGGTGGTGATCTTTACTTGCTTGTTGTCAGGATCGCAACACGTCTTTGTTTGGAGTTGTAATTAGCTCCTTATGGTGTTATACAGTCTATTAACATTATAAGGAGAGAACCATACGAACATTGTGATTATACCACAAGTAGACAACACCACAAGAACAAAAGTGAAATGAGAAAATAAGTCCTGTGGGTAACCGTTACCGTTACAATGTGCAGTGCCAATCTCAGGTGAGATCACGGGGCGTCTTCGTCTTCTGGAGGGGACTGGGTCATCCTTACCTGTGTTTCTCAGTTTCCTCACATCTTAAAGTGGTGGAAGCGCTCGTCAGTAGGATCTCCCAGGTTGTCACAATGTTACAAATTCTTCAATCAGCGAGTCAGCATCAAAAGCTTTAGTGACGTCGGCAGTGTAGTTCAACTTTGTAGCTTCCCACATTAGGTCTTGCTCTAAGCATCATCAGTGTCAAAATTCTCATCAGGTGAATCGAATATGAATTGAAGAGATATATTTAACTGTCAATCAAGGAAATTGTTCTTAGTTTGCATGCGTAACTTCTGTCCATACAATTCAGTCTGTGACGTACCTGATACATGAACAACTTATTACGAACAACAAAACGTCATCAGTGCCTGAGTTTGGACAGAAAATCTGAACATTTTGTAAAATGGTTCTGCATTGAATTGGTCTACTCACATTTCACTCGGACCTGTTTGATGGTAAAGGTGTACAATTAGACGCTGCACTCACCATAATGTACAAACATTAACAAATCCTCTCCCACCTTTGTCATCTAGTGCCTGCCGTCGTCTCTCCCTCCTATTACGTTGGACTCCTTCAGGTACGGTGAAACTCCTCGCATGACACGCGGGAAGCTTTTGGTGTTTCTGGATTTTTGTCATTTGTCGGTTCTGCTCTGATGTAACGTTTCGTCCTGCAGGTCGGACTCTGTCAAAAAGGAAACGTTGTCAAACCGTAAGTGTCCGGAAGCAGCATTCACAACCATTTATTATTGGATATAGATTACATGATGTAGATTGAACTCTTTTTCTCAGGAGACACAACGAGCACAAGCGTGAGCGTGGGGATTTTACAGACCATGGTAAGATTATTCACCCACTCACTGTGCATGTCTTCTTTCCATCACCATGAGGACTTACTCATCGTGTTGTCAGTTAATGTCGTATTCAACCTGGGTGCTTCAATCTTCACGCTCCTTATTTAACTGTTACCTGAGTATTTTTGCTTTTGTTAGTGTTTCATGTTTTTCAGACATGACAGCATGTCTGAAAAAGTTACTGATGGAGTCCAGTGTCCAGGTTACAGTTTGGTACCGGTTTGATGTTTTGGCCAATAACTTTTCAACCTTAGTCACGGCATCAAAATTTTCCCTTGGATTCCTTTGCTTTTTCCGCATCAAACTATATAGACTACGTCTATTTGCGCGTAATACACTCAAACGTCTCCCAAACTCATTTTACAGCATTTATTCCCAAATAATAACTAATCCTGTCTTCTACGCGTGTGTGATGATGTTATGGGATGCCCAACATAAGCCTCAGTGTGAGTCGTCGCTCATGTTGCCCCACCGCAGAAGCTCTGGCTGTCCACGGGTATTTAGGAGTACTGATGGCTCACCCTATCTGCCTATTTTAATTTCATTTTCATATCTTAATGTCATTTTCATATGGAAGCTGCCTTAAGTGCTACAACAATGCCAGGAGACAGAGGCTCACCGCAGTGCACACGCATTGTGGACCCACATCTGAACACCGCTCTCTTTAAATAGCAGAAAAACACAACCAACTCTGACCTGACCAACCCTCGTTTTAAGACCGGTGTTCAGATGGGTGTTTTGGTTATTTGCTGTACACACACCGTGGGCGCTGCGCGTGGAAATGAAACGAGAACTGCGTCGGCTGTACACTGTTAATCACACACGGGCGTGTCTTAATGTCGTAAAAATACTGAGGTTTGAAAGTTGATTGGTCGTTTGTTCCCCCAGGAAGACACAAGGAAGGCGATGAAGAAGATGGAAGAGGATACAGAAGGTAAGCAGAATGAAAAGTGTTCTGTTAATCTGTTGACTAAACAACAACACTTTATTAAGACAACATAAATAAAGCAGACTTATTTGATAATGTATACTTTAGTAGTTTTATTTAACTCTGGTAGATGAATTGTAATCGCGTGGACATGTCAGGGTTCACAAAGGTCGACAAACATTGATTATTGATCATTATATTGATATACCACATAAAAAAGCTTCGATATCGTAGAATTTGTAGATTTGTGATGAAAAATGTGTTTTGTCCCGTTGAATGCTTTTTGACTATACTCCTCGTAGAACAATGAAAATTGGCTAAATTGCTGAAGACACTTGTACGCCGTGGCATTTTAAATTTTCCCTTAAATTGTAGATCATTTTTACAGATTTTCCCAGAATGCATCATGGTACTTTGGACATGTCTGAAAACGTGGGGCCTTTCAGTAGAGTTTAAAATAAAGTCCAGCGTCTCTGAAGATGGACCTCAGGGTTTAAGAGAAGTCGATAGAGCCAACCTGTAACAAACGGCTTTGATGAAACTACAGATAATAACCAAGGACAAAGCTTCATTTAACCAATAAATATGGTCAACAACACCTTCAAATTATGTTGATACTGTAAAAACTCTTAACAATGGCTTCATTTAAATAACTTTGTCAACAACTTTACATCGTTTAATGTGAGTGGATAAACAATCCTGTATGTGGATCTTAATCATCTCTTCCTGATCCGTGCTCAGCCCTACAGAGGGCCATCGCTGACTTAAGTGAGGATCCCTCTCCAGCTGTTCCTCCCCGTCCCTCCTCTCCTCACTGTCAGGTAGGACGCTTTGTTACTTCATGCATATTGGCAAAATGTGTAAAATAATCAAGTTTAATCTCGCAAATTTTCGTGCAATTCGAAATGAAATGTCAACTGAAGCCGCAAAAATGTATTTGCATTCGATGATTTTCAGCCACTTCAACTATTGCCTAACCAGCTGGTCCCAGGCTGGTCAGAGTTCAAAAACACCATTGGAAATCTTGTACAAACAAGCAATTAAAGTTATGGATAAAAAACCTAGGCACTATCATCACTGTGCAATTTAAAAAAAATACAGTATTTTAAATTGGGACAGTCTTCACACATTTGCAGACTTAAAACTGACCTATAAAGTACTGCATAAATTGGCTCCAGATCCTCTGGCAGAGTTCATCAGCCAACGAAACAGCCTTGAGCGTGTCACGTGTCACAGTCATTTTTTGGCAAAAGTGATTTTTTGCCTAAATCATCTAAATATTAAATATTTTGTGAAGTTTTTCGTGTTTTCTGAAAAACATGAAAATATGACTTAGGCCATTATTTTAAGAGGGTGTCGATATGTATTTTGTATTATATTGTACATGTATTGTGTGTTTTTTTTGTTTTTGTTTTTTTTCTTTTCTCTCTTTTTCTTTTCTTTCTTCTTTTTTAAATTGTAATTTTACTGCCTTTTTACACATCATGGCCAGGGGACTACAGATGAAAACTAGCCTCCTGGCTAATTCTGGCTTTTTTAACCATGTATAATCATGTGTTCTATGAAATTGCACTGTCCCCTTTTAAATAAAAGTCTAAAAATAGCTCAAGCATAAGTTCAAGACGTTCAAGCCTGTCTTCTGCAAAGAAACAAGAAGCTGCAGCGGAGTTAGCTGCAACTCAAGCCACCTTGAAAGTCTTACAAGAAATGGAACATGAGGAACAAGAGCTCAAAACACTTGAAGCTGAAAACAGACAGAGACTTGCGCTAC
>OMNV01023603.1:8884-19465 GCA_900303265.1 Brotula barbata
GCTGAGATTAGGTTTCTCGTCAGATTTTCTGGGCGTGGTAAATTATACACAGTCTGTCCATTCTTCTATTCTTCTGTTCCCTGGGCACTGCACTCTGATTGCCCACCGGTTGTCATAGTCAGCATGGGTTTCTAATGGTCTGCGATGATTTGGATGCTTTTAGAATCTTGTCACTCTCTAAACGCCCTCCAGCTGTGAGCTGCTGAAGTCCTTTGTCAAAAGGACCAGAGTGAGCTCCGTAGAAGTAAATGTTTCTTGAAACAAATTCCCTTAAGCCTCTCAGTTGGTTTTCATGCACATCCAAACAGACAGGTTGTAAACCCCTTTTTTCCTCACCAGAGAGAGAAAGCAAACTTCTGTTTCCACGGTGATTGCACCTTCATGAAGTGGCTCTGCTAAAAGAATGCATTGTGTCTGCTCGGGGATTGGATAAAGGGGTGTATGGGGGGGCACGGCAATTCTGATGTGCTCGTTTCTGCCAAGTTTACAATTTAGTAGTAGCGGTAGGATTACTATCAACTCATTCTCTCCCTTCTCTTTCCTGGCAGCAAACTTATCTCTGCTGTTCACCCTGCAGACGCTGCTTGTCACACAGCTCTCTCTCTCTCTCTCTCTCTCTCGCTCTCTCTCTCTCTCTGGCACACACCTTTTCAAGCCAGACAGCAGGACTTTGGTTCTTCTGTCTAGTCTGTCAGACTCTCTGACAACAGAAATCTTTGAAGATTTTTTTTTTAACCTCCTGAACCACTGTGAGTCTTAATAATTGAGAATAAGGCGGCCCGTTGAGCTATTGTGACCACTGCGGATTGAAGACTTCTGTCACTGCCAGCAAACATCATCCGAAATTGAAACGGCTTTTTACAAGTACTTAACAAGCCTCTTTTGTCTCTGTGTGCCGAAAACTCTGCAGCGAGAGAGCTCCAGACCTGAGACACTTTTCGCGTAGAACTAGTGTGCAGGTCGTCACAATAGGCTTTTGTTTGAAAGTGCTGTAGTATTGTGAAATGTATTACTGGTGCTATTAGATGCATCACACCGAAAGGAGCACAGAGGAGGTTCACACGTGGAAATAAATCCATCCTGGCATAAAATCTGTAGAGTATATTTCACATGGTGGGGCTTTTGGTTCCTATTCTGTTTGAAATGGACGAATGTGTAGACAGTGGCGATGACTGGATAATACCCTGCATTTATTTCTCAACTGTGGAGTAGTGACTGCTGCTGTCAGGAGTCCTCTCCCACGCTCTGTCCTCAGATCTGGCTGTGCTTGCCTAAACAAATATTTGAAGTCATTGCCAACTCTTGTCACCGACTAGCGTATATCTCTGCTGTGATTGATATCACCGCTAATGTACACTTGCACTTCTCTTGAGCTTAATGTCATCACTGGAGCTACGCGAAGAAGAATGTCCCCTGGTGAGGTTCTAATCGCAGAAAACAAGAAAATGGCCGTGTCCCATCAGAAAGGAGTAATTAGTTTGTCCAGCAAACACGGAGACCCCGGAGCAACACACACTGTACAAAGGGCACGTTGTGATGCGAAATGGTGGTTTTGTCCTCCGCCAGTCCTGCCTCCTTCTTGGAGTTGTGGCAGTCCCGTTGGCGATCAGGTGACTCACAGACGGGGGGGAGGTGAAGGGGCTGCTGGGTAGGGTGGATACCTAAAACCCTTGTATCCAAAGTTCTCCAGAATCACAGGTAGCCTGCCAGTTCTTTTTAGGACACAACAGGAACCATTTTTGGCCTTATTAACCTCCTTTAGAATCCACTTCTCGCTCCTATTTGCTAAAGGCTGCGTTCACAGCAGAAATCAATCAGTGCCTCCTTTCAAGCAGCCCGTGCAACCTGCTTTCAGTTTCAGGTAGCAGGTGACTGTGAGGACGGGGTCCGTCGACACGTGCTTCATAAGTCTAGTAACGATTGCACGTCTTTGTGATCCATCTGGCTAATCAGCTGTCAGCCCTTTGCCATATGAATGAACGTCTCTGAAAGCGAAGAGTCTGGTTTAAATATCTGTGCTCAGGGATAAATGCAGCACTGCCACCCATGTGCTGCTATTCACAGACTGATGTGAGCAGCCATTCCTCCTCCTCCTCCACCACCTCCTCCTCCTCCTCCTCCTCCTCCTCCGCCTCCTCTCTGCCTGACAGGGAATCCACTGATTTTCACTCCAAGACCTCTGCTGGTGGTTCTCATAAATACACCCTTTACGTGGTGACGTTATGATTACTGTGTTTTTACCTCAACTTTTTACCCCTCTGTGAAGGTTTTATTATTACCCGTCACTGGTCCTGATGCTGCTTGCAATTGTGTGTGTGTGTGTGTGTGTGTTTTGTGTGGGTGGTTTGATGAATGTATACGTTCCATGTATCTCTACGTTCTAACGCTGTTTATCATGATCCGTTTATGATTATTTTGGACACATGAATTAATTTGCAGTTTTCCGACACATCTTCAAAAAGTGTTTTTCATAGATTGCACATGACCTAACATTCCTGGTAAAATGATGCTGATAGGCCTGTTTCACATGACAACACCGGCTGTTTTTAGCGATATGTCAAGGCTATTCCGGCCAAGTTTATTTGTTTATCCCACACAACATTTGCTCGCCTTCCCAGCCCGAAGCTCTCTAGGAACGGGAGAGAGGGAAAAAAGGAGGAAATCTTCAGAGAGGAAATTCAAAGAGAGGTTGACTCTGAATTTGATTGTTAGCTGCATCCCTCCCCTACAGGAAGCTTTCATGTGGCGATGTGGAACGGGCACCGGTGGGCTGCCCGATCCTCTGACTTGTTAGATTTACTCCTCCCTCTCTGAATTTGTTTTCATTGTTTATTTATGAGGGAGAAGGCCTCATTAGTCATTTTGTGAGACAGTGTAAATGTGTACACAACAAGGCTGCTCTTTGCCAAGAACTGAAGCTCAGTTGAAGCTGGCCCAGTGCCAAACTTAAAATTGCCGTTGCTCTTTCTAAGGTTAAAAGTGTTCCTGAAATGTGTATTCTCAGAGATGTATTTTTCCTTTGGAGGTCCAGACAGGGCATTGTGATTAAATGCAACCAGATCTTGTCTCTGTTACCTCCCACATTATTTTTACCTTTGCTGAACTGAAATAGATATTTCGCACTATATTTTATATATGTCTCACGATATTAATTGCAGTTTTACATCCAGTTCTGCCCCAACATTTCCAACCTAACCGGCCTGGACTCTGTACTGTCTCAGCGTGTGTTCACCCTCATGCTGTTTAACAGTATTAACAAGTTATGATGTTGCGTCTCAACGTCGTTGGACGCTATTTTCTTTTCTTGCGCGGTCGTGAACAGAAGCACTTTGGCATCGTCCACCATTCTCAGGTGATGCCTGACTCCATTTTCACTGCGTACACAGCGTCATGTTGCACACAGCACAGTGATTATATCAGACCAGTGGGTTGTTGGTTATGTTCCAGTAGTGTTACTACTGTAATGAGGCACTAATGAAGTCTCTGCAGGGAGAGAGAGGATGTGTGAATTATTCTGTTTATTCTGCCACTGTACCCTGAACTTGGACTGGATATTGAAATGTGATACTACTGCTTTTACAGCTTCGATCTATGCATCACGTTGTGGTGGAAACTCCACGCTACTAATTAAAACAAAGTGCATTAATTACAAGATCATTTTTCCCTCTGTAAATAACACAGACTTGTTTTATTTTATTTGTTCACGTTCACTTTTCCTCCTTGCTCGTGGCATCATCTCTGGAAATAAAACTGACTGAATAAATCTTATCCCAGTGCAGGTAGATTTTGGCCACAGACAGTGTTACTAATTGCTCTAATTGCCATTTATGTCAGTGTAAAATTTGAGAATTTTTCCAGTCTTATCATTAACTTTGAGTCACACAGACGTCTTTCTTCCAAATACAGACATTAGTGGCAGCCTAAATGGAAAGTTAGGTTTCCACGAAGGTTTATTACCGTTCTGTGTGAATTCACTGACTGAATGTGGCCTAAGGTGAGGTGACATCTCAAATAACAGCCAAGGGTTGGTGTCATTACTGTTTGTTGGAGGGAGAAGAGTCTGTTTTGTTGAGTATTTCTGGCTTTTGGTCACAGTCAGGGAAAATGGCTGTGGAACTAAGGAGACAGCAGACTTTGACTCACAAGTTGGACAACACTCATCGTGCAGGATTTAAATATGTCACTGTGTGAAAGTGACGGGCTGTTTGATAGCACACATTTTCCTTTCATAGCCACTGTTGGCACTTTGATATTTTTATCACCACTTTATTTTATTCCTTGAACTATTTTAGCTTTAAAAGATATAATAACTTTTCAGCCAAGTAGACTAACCAACTACAAATTTGGCAACAAATGATCCATTTGTCTTTTATTTTGTGACATAGACCAAAATCCACAGAAGAACCATGCAGTTATACAATATCTGGGTTGGAGTGCCTGAATGTAGGCAACTCTGGCATTAGGAAATGTGCAATGTCTCACTCACATTTGGATTTAAGTGCTCCATTGTTAGTGTCTGTCTGTAAGGCGTCGCTCTTAAACACAGGCTGTTCTCTGCAGTCAAGCAGCTGCACACTCAATCCCCAGCTCTCTCTTCACTAACTATGGACAGATTTACTGGGATGATCCCAGGCTGCTGTGATGTGGGATTAGTTGTTTGTGCAGGCATTCCTTTGCTCATCTTCAGAGAGCACTTCTCCGTTGCATCCTTAAGCCACTCCGACTGTAGGAGTATCTGATTGGGCTGCTGCTGAATTTGAGAAATAAGCATTGAGATTCAGAGCAGATGACAGCAGCCTGCATGAGGGATTTCTAATCAAGTGTAGGTACTATTGTACTCCAGCAGGGGGCAGCAAAGCAACATCACTGGGTTCACGAGCGTGTATGAAAGAATCCCCCGTCTTTAATTTCTTCTTGTATTGGAAGAGTTCAATTGTAGATAAACACAATAAATTAATTTTTTTTATAAAATGTTAACTTATGTTTTTTTTATTGTAACATCAACCCAACTATGCAATTTGTGGTTTATTAATTTATTTAGATGTATTTCATTTTTCCCATCTGGTTGACTAAAATGACCTCGAATGTAAGCAATCACTAAATAATTCCAACAAATAAGCAAAAACAAACAAACAAACAAAAAAAATTCCCCAAACAAATGATGATGATTGTAGTTTCGCCATCCAAGTCCTTATGGTTTGCAATCATTTAAAGGAGATTGTTGAACGCAGGAGTCTGGAGCTACCTGATGTAGTGATTTTTGCTGCCTGAGGGGGGCAGTGTTGGGTCGATGCCGTAACTTATAACATCAGCTAAAATCGTAATAATGGCCAACATTACGGATTACAAAGTCTGTCTTAGTGACACCATGGTGTGCAAATGAGCGTGTTTGTGTGTGTGTGTGTGTGTGTGTGTGAAATAGCTGTTCTACAGTCTTAGTAACAACACTTTTTCCTTTTCTTTTTCTCTTCCTTCTCAACTTTGCCTGTTGCTTCATCGATCCAGGTAAGTGGCACTTAAGTTCATGTTTTATTTAGAAAATAAAAAGCTTTGCCAGGTGTGGGAGGATGACAGCGTGATGTTAACCTTGAGGTGTTTGTGCCAGAACATTTCTTCCTGCTGTCTTGTTGCATGCTGTGTGAATTTGCTTTAAAAACAACCCGGTGTTTAACCGTTTGCCCTGTGCATGAGGTTGGTACTTTTCAAGAAGCAGCTCTTTGTTTCTGTTATGTCTGACATTATTTTACTGGGATATTTTAAAATTGGTTTTGAGGATTAGTTGCAGTTGCAAACTACAGCCGGTTGGAGCATCTTCCTGGTTTCCTCTATTTCTCCTTTCTGGAACTCTGTTTTATCAAGCATGTTCCTCCTCTCTATGTTTGGTTCGCTGCTTGTTGGGATGTTCAACTTTTCTCACTGTGACCCCTTTAAAAATGCAGCTGTCGGAAAGGGGGAGGTAACCCAGGCAAATCTGCAACCCATCAAATTCATATTTTCCTGTCAAGTCCTTTATAATGAAAGAATGTCATCCCCTCAGCAGTTATCAGGAGTACGTTGGAAGGGACTGCTTGTGGGTGTGATGAGCTATAAAGGAGCTGTTTGTGAACCCAGGCAGGAGTAGCTTGTTATCCTTTTCTCAAGAGGATTTGAGCGATGCAGCCACACCTACAAAAACAGCAGCAGGTGACCTGGGAGGTGACACTCCCAGAAAAACTGCCAGAAATGTGCTTTTTTTTTTTCTTGCTAATGAATTTGCTTTAGAAAAAGAGGAACCTGTGTAAGATAGTACATCAGAGCCATTTTTGTTGTTTCACAGCCAGCTCTACTGTTCCAGGGCTTTTCAGTGTATTTTGACCCATTGACCACATTCCTGATTCAGAGGGTGGAGCGTGAACCACCAGGGGCCTGTGGACCACTGGTTTAAAACCCCTGTATCATACTTTATGTCAATACTGACACAACATACCATGAAATGACATGTCATACTCTCATTACTTTGGATGACTGCCTATCTCTGAAGGCTGTCCTCATTTTGTCTGCTGTGCCTTCCTCTTTATCCACCCAGTTGTTTTTAGAGCAGCATTGATTGTCCCAATTTCAGATATGGATTAACAGGATGCTAGAATAGAACATCAAATCTGGATCTGGGATTGCTCCGTGGTCGTTGTTTGGGAGACGCTAAAAAGCACCGTAACGGTAGTCACGTGTGTTTTGCTGCGGTATGCACATATTAGTTAATATTTGCTCTGTGCAGCCTACACATGAAAGTGACGGTGACGTGCAGTTTGCTGCGTCTTTTCGTTGGTACCAGTTATGATGGCACACCAATCAATTCCTATTCCCTTTTTCAGTTCTCCTGACAGTGGAGACAAATGGAAAAACAAGTCTGCTGTGTTGTTGACCGACTGATGGGACTTCCTGCAGTCAGTATAAGCACTGAGTCTTCGTGTTGACTTCGGATTTTATGGTGTTGCGTCTAAAGAATCTTCTACGTATGGTTTGTGTGGCCGCGCCCTCTAAAAGCTGGATAAAATGTCTCGTGTGGTCTACCTCATATAGGCGATGCAACAAATACATCAAATGCTAAGCAAAAACAATAGACCGGGAAAACATACAGTTATGAAACTGATAAGGTAGACTGATGTCATGTTTCTTAAGGCGCTCTGAAAGATGATCAAAGGATAGCATAATTACCTGACAGACTGCGAGCAATAGCTGGAATATGTTCTCTCTAAGTTGTGTGTTTAGTCATCTGCTGTTTGCTCTCCCAAAGCCTGAATGTGTTAGTGTTTGACGATTCACAGCACATGATACATGAAAAACATTGTGAGCATAATCAACAATTTCACATGTAAATGAAAGTTCCTGCCACAGGGAACATGTCCCTGCAGTGCTGGCAGACTGTCTGTCAGGTGAAAACAAACAGCACGTCCATCAGTCATCTTCTTTCTTCAAACGGAACTTCCACAGGGTAAATTCTCATATTTACCCAGACTTGTCCTGCCTCTTGTTTTTCTCTCTCTCTCTCTCTCTCTCTCTCTCTCTCTCTCTCTCTCTCTCTCACTGTATGTTTTAGTCTTATCAGTCTCATGGAATAACCGAGTTCATCTCCTCATCTTCTCTCGAGTCAGTTAGTCCAATGTCTGTGGATGCTAATGACCGTATTTGCCCGGGGACGGGAGGAAATAGAGTTTAACAGACTTGTATTACCACGTCTGTTACACGTCAAAAATTACTTCGTTCTAAATAAAACTGACCAATTAAAGTCATATAGCTGCTAATGTTTGTTGTTAATTATAGTTAGACATAAAAAGTATGTTTTGGATAATACTGGATGATATTCAATACGTAAGTATTGAAAGTAAAGGTTAAAGAATTTCTGGTCCTTACAGTGTCATTTATGCCCTGTGATTGTCCTCAGATTAACAAAATTATAATCTGAGCCTCCACATGTTTTTAAACCATAAATACGAGCTCATCTTGAGTTACCAATCACTGGAATCAAGCTTTTCAGACCTGATTTGAACTTTTCTCTCTCTTCTATTCCTTAACTGAGACTGTGAAACAATAAACAATCCTTCAATGGCTACTGTGATTGTGTCAATATGTACACAAATCCTGGATTAGAGGCGGGTCACTATCACCTTTCACCTGGTACCGTTTGTTTGTTTATGGCAGTGGCTCATGACAATAGATTGCATTTTGCTGTTACATTGAGGGTAAAAACTTCTGTCTGTCGGACTCTGTCCTGCAGCGAAAGAGAGATACACCACAAAGAAATGTGCCATGACATTATTGGTTTCATCAGAACTAGGTCACAGCTACAGCCTGGCCTTCTGGCTGGCCTACTGAGCATGCTCTCCACTGCTGAAGGCGAGGGGAGTGAGAGCCAAGCTTCATACCACCCCATCTCACCCTCTCTCTCTCTCTCTCTCTCTCTCGCTCCGCTCGCCTTTGGATGGGAGATCAATGATAGTGTGCGCTGTCTGAATAGATACGGAACTGTCGACTCAGACGTGTCCACGTTTGATTGGCCTTGGCTTGCCGTGCCGTAGATAGCAGTGTGTGTGAGCTGCGAAAAAAAAACGCTGATCCTACATCCCAACCGCTGGCCACAATCAACCTGAAACAGGAAAAGTAATCTCTGCAGGGAAATGAATGGAGAGAATGAAGTACGACTTTTCATTATGTGGTGCTAGCGGATGTGCCGAGCTTCACCGTCACTGTTTAATCACAAGTGTCGGAGTTGGTGCACGAGGAAGTGAACTCGTAGTGACTACGAGCATTGTGGGTGCGTTTTTTTTAGAACAGAATCTTGACTGACGTCCCGTGTGTCCATCCATCCTACACCCTAGCAGCCCCCTGACTGTGGTGTGTTCAGATCACAAGTAGGTGTTGATTAGATGTTGATGAGCTTCAAATTGTGATTTTCTTGCCATGGTTTGTGACACCACTATTAGACATTAAAGCAAACTATCTGCTGGGTGTGGGATGGGTCAGCCAAGGTGTTCTTGAATCATTACACTATCCTGTAGGAAAGGTGGAGGTTTTTGGATCATTACTTGCAATTGCAGTATTGCTATTGTAAGCCCAAACACATCCTTAACATACTCTTGACAGTACCAGAGAACAGTACCAACATTTAATTATTCATAGTCAAGCAATGATTGCTCCACTGTCTGGATGCTCCGGTGCTGTAAACAAAACACAGACTGATGCTGTCAGTTGTTCAATCGCGATGTAAAATATGTGTGGCTGTGTCTCTACCTAAAGATGAGCCCTTTCTTTTTGTTAATACACTCAGAGATCTAAGTCGAGCCTCGTCTGCTAACTGTTAAGAGTGGGCTGGGTCAGGGCTTATGCAAGAATGCATCATTAAGCTGTTTTGACTTGCAAACATTGGAATTTGTGGCTCTCGGTGCTCCCAAAATGCACAAAGCAGACTGAGCAGTGAAGTGAGTCGGTTTGACCCGTTTGTTCTTACGCTGTCCCTCAGTGATGTCACACACCAGGCCTTTGGTGCCTGAAAAACACCCTGAGTTCACTGCACTCCCTTGTTGTTGTTACTTCGTAATCCCTACACCAGATTCCAAGGATGGGTCAGCCTTGAAGAGATAAGACCTGCATATGAAATTCTAATTTCTTTATGTGTACATCAAACAATATAATCCTTTTGTGTTTTTTGCATGTATTTTGAACCTATTCTTTCATCTCCAATGTAATAAGATGTTTTACCACTGACACCCTGATGATTCACCAGATAACGATTGCAAAGAATCTAACTGATATCATTGACATTCTAATGTTATAGCATATTCTTATTATTAATATATTATTATTATAAGAATAATAATTATTCATAATTACATATTATATTAGTAAAGAATATGCTATAACATTAGATGTTCATTTTTTTTAAGTAAAGTAGAATTGTTGTTCCACAGATGAAGAGAGTCAGTCAGTCCTTCGGATTGTATCCACTCTCCCATCGCAGCTCGTATCCTTCTGAGAACATACCCTACCATAGAGTTTGGGAGAAATCCAGTGACTGTTGCGTGTTGTCCCAGGCTTCACTGATGTCACTGAAGTCACCACTTCTCCTTCTCAACATGGTGTCTATGGATATGACCACTCAGGAATCTGTTGGGTTTTTTTTCAGCTCCATTTGACACACATAGTTAATTACTCTCAAAGGAGACACATCCACCAGCACTGCACACACACACACACAATACACACACATGCACAGCACACTAAGAGGCTGGCCATTTCTGCCCATCTTCTCACTGGCTCCCTGAAGACAGGCTGGTAATGGAACCATTTATGCATGCAGTTCTCTTTCGCTAGCGCTCGGATGGAACAGAGCCCCTGCTGAGCGCTGGGATACACTCTAATTCAGGCTGTTTTCACCATCCACTGTATGCTACATGGCAGCATACCTGCAGTTGTTTTGCACTCGAGAAAGTTGCTACCTATGCTTCTGTGACAAAGGAGAGTGTGTGGGATGCTAAGTGGAACAGGAAAGGGCCAGAGAGGAGCATGAGTGGGCATGTGAAGCAGAATCCTCTGAGAACGGTTAAA
>OMNV01023606.1:0-70083 GCA_900303265.1 Brotula barbata
AATATGACTGCTCCCACCGGTAGGAACACCACAGTAAGGTTTGTCTTCTAGTGCCGGGCTATCAAAGCGTTAACAAACGCTTCTATCTTCATAGGAGCACTTGAAAATGAAAAACATGGGAATATTTTCTGTAATTCTGGGACAATAAAGTATAGTCTGAGAACATAGCCTCAGCCATCAGCACCAGCAAACAACATCATGCTCCGAAGAAGGCAGTCCCCTTCATCAAAGCTGGAGCGAGACCCCGGGCATGTCGACAGACACCGACAGGCCTCCTCCACACAGCCCCTGATTGGCAGCTGAACATTAACGTGGGAAAACAGCTGAGGTTCCCCCAGCATATTGCATCAACATCTCTCCGGCCAGACATGATCATCACCTCCGAGGCTTCAAAACACCTGATCATGCTGGAGCTTACAGTGCCCTGAGAAGAGCGGATTGAGGAAGCCAACGAAAGGAAACGTGCCAAGTATCAGGAGCTGGTGGAGGAGTGCAGCGGCAGGGGCTGGAGGACATTCTACGAGCCAATAGAGGTTGGCTGTAGAGGCTTTGCAGGACGCTCTCTCTACAAAGTTCTAGGCTGTTTGGGCGTGACGGGGGAAGCCAAGAAGAGGGCCATCAGTATGGTGCAGTATGCAGTATGCCCCCTTCTACTGGTGAGTCCAGCCTCTTGAGAGTCGGAGGCAGGTGGGAGATTCAGGAATCAGGAACGCGGAGACAGAACTCATGGTCAGGGACAGAGGGCAGAGGTGATCGGCGGGATTTCAATGAAACGGGGAAGTCGGGAACAGGCAGAGTCCACAACGGGGAGATCGGTCTGGAAAACAACGCTGGAGAGTCTTACATAGGGGCGTCTCAAACACACACATCCCTTCTCCACTCTTTCAGTCATAGTCACTCGGGACCAAATCATGCGTGTTCTTCTTTTTTTTTTCTCTTTTTTTATTATGAAAAAATATATTCGCACAAAAACGTTTAAAACATATATTATATAAAACATACATTATATAAACATAGTATTCACACATGTATAACAAAAATCAAAGCCAACATTCTAAACTCAAATCCTATTCCAAGAAATAAACATCAATGCTTTATAGCTCTATCATTAAATTCTTTTCACCTGTCATTGTTATGATATCATTTTTCCCTATAAATGTCTTTTCGAAATCATTCGCCCTTCATTCAATTAGATTCCTTACACTCTGTTTAAACATGTTTTTGAACAGAGGCCACAGTTCTATGGTTTTCTCTTCATATAACATAGCATTCCTCCTGATAAGTCTACTTTTCCTATTCCATATAAACTTGTGTATCCTCTGATTAATTTCTTGTGAAGTGGTTTTTGGTAGGTCGTATACATTTAAAGCGTGGTTCAGTTTTGAGATTGTCAGTGAGTTAACTATGATGATTTTGTCTTTGATTTTTAGATCCCTTCTTTTCCACAAGTTGAGTTTTGTCCTGATTTTTTGTATTATCTCTTTCCATGTCATGTCTCTTGCTTTTCTTCGTCCTTCCCCAAGTGCACTCCCAAAACTTTAACAAACTCTTTTCTCTCTGTGAAATCCCATTCATCTGGGCCTCTCTGAACATCACTAGAGAACATGATTAATTTTAGCTCCCGATGCTTTTCCATTCCTTTGATGTTGTTGTCTGATCTGATTAGAATTGCCAATGGTTCTGCTACGATGCTGTATAATATTGCATTGAATGGATCTTTCAGATGTGATGACTAATTGTCTCAACAGGCAATTTGGTGTGGCCCAGTGGGAGGGGCTGATCACTTATAAAGGTCCTTGAGAAAGTGGAGTCAGGAAGAAGGTTTTTGGGGTGAAGATGCCATGCTGGGAGTGTGTGGACCGTTAACTCTTAAAGTCTGTTTTTGCCCTCATAAATATTGTATATATATTTTCTTTTTGGAATTCCAATAAATCCGTTCTCTTCTTCGCACCCATGGACATCGACCAACATGCCATCTTTTATTAATTAAAATAATTTTATGTTTCCTACCTGATTTTTCCACTGTTTTTTGGTTATACTTCCCACACACAGAGTCAGAGTGTGACATTTGTGGTATAGTATAGCTATAGCTATAGCTAATAGAACTAGATGTTTCAATCCCTATGGTAAGTTGGTTCTCTTCAGTTGTTGCCTTTTTCCACAACTTCCTTAGCCCTCGTCTTTCTTTCACAAGTTGGTGGATTTCTTGAATTCAACGGGATTTGGGGGTAGGAATCATATCTTTCTTTCTGACCTGTTCGTTCACTCAAAATTTCTCCCCTCCGTAGCTGTAGATTAGGTCACCCATCTTCTCCAATTTCTTTTCTACAGATCCTTTGATCTGACTTAGGATCAGGCTTAAGTCTGTGTCAATAGTTTCCCACTCCTTGCTGTTAGACTTCAACCATTTCACCAAAAGTTTACGTCCTTGCATGTTCTCAACTTTGCGATGTGCTGGGTTGTACCTTGGACTGATGGTTCTGCTTAACGCTTCTTCCTCCTCCTCTTCCCGTAGGGTGCTGATGCTCCGCAGACTGTGGGTTTGTTCCTGAGTTTCATCCGACTGATTTAACCTTCTTCTTGACACAATCCGGTTAAAGCGGGGCCCTGGGTTGACGCTTTTCAGGCATTTCATCCGTCCTTGAGACCTTAAGACCATGGGTTGATGTTACTTTAGTACATCCACAAACGCAAGTCTGACAAACATGTCCAGCTGCTTCTTTCTCACAAGTATTACCACTTACTTCATTCGTTGTTGTGTCCGTATCAAGGTTCGTTACCGGGAAGTCAGTCAGTGAGTCTTCTTGCGCCCCTGCTCTCGCAGACTCCAGGGTTATTCTTCCTTTAGAATAGACCGTTGGGGTCTATTCCCTCCTGTCAGCTGTCTCTCCAAGCTGTCACAGGGTCTTTCCCTTGTTGTCAGTTGCACTTTCACAACAGTCACTGGGTTTTTTCCAGAAGATCAGTATAGCTAATAAAACTAGATGTTTCAATCCCTATGGAAAGTTGGTTCTCTTGAAGGTCAGAGTGGAGTGGGGAATTTGGAGGGTAGGACTTTCATTGAGGTCATCAGGTGGGCACCCTGCGTCATCGATGTTTCATTGATGTAAGCCCACAACGTTTCCAGAGGGCTCAACAGTGTGTCTGGCGTCCCAGATACACCCCCCTCAGTTCCATACTCTCCGTATCCCCTACTGGACTCTGCATGGCAGGGGCGTCCTTCTCCCTGAGTCAGGCCTGATCCTGACCGCAAACCAACGGTCTTTATCTTGCTGCCCAGTTGCTGTCCTCTCTTTTTACCCACAGCCAGTGGCTGCTTTTTTTCCGCAGCATTTGACACAGACTTGATTGCCTGTTGGAGGGAGCGACCCCTCACTCCCATCTTCTTCAACAGACTTGTTGTAGATGTTGCAACAAAGCCTCTACACCCCACTTCGACTGGAAATATGAGGGTCTTCCAGCCGTTCTGGGAAGCTTCTACTGCCAGGTCAGAATATTTAGTTTTTTTCCTCTCATATGCTTCTTCAACCCCTTCTTCCCATGGTACTGTCAGTTCCACAACATATGCCAATTTTGCTGCTCTAGACCACAGGACCATGTCTGGCCAGAGTGTTGTGGCCACTATTTCTGGGGGAAATGCAAGTTTTTTGTCGAGGTCCACTTCCATTCTCCAATCTGGAGCAGATTGCAGAATGCTTGCTATCTTTGATGTTGTGTGCTGCTCTTGAGGTTGGCCTGCTGGTATGAAAGACGTGAAGTGATCCTTTTTTGATGCTTTTTGTGGGAGAGCATTTAATGTGCTTCGCCTCTGTTCTCTGAGTACTTGGTTATGTCGCAAAGTGTAGCGGCTTTGGGCAAGACTCGTAGGGCACCCTGATTGAATGTGCCTAAGGGTTGCAGGTGTTTGACAAATGGACATAAACCACTGCAGGACGTCGTCAATGATAAGAGCTGCCGCCCAACATTCATGATGAGAAATGTGTTAATAATAATAATCTGATAATAAACGTTTTGCCATCCCATGATGCAGACTAACCTGCTTGAATGTTATATTATCTCTAAATGAAAGCCAACTGGATAACTCTATCAATGAATGCCACTTTGGGGCAAATAGCTCTGGGTATTTCGAGGACATTGGATACATTTCATCTGCCTCTCCACATTAATAACACATTAATATTTGAGTACCACATAGAAAAAGATGCTTTAAAAATCATATCCTTTTTAGAGAAGTTGTGATTTACAAAATATAAGTTCAGGTGTGGCCAAGTCGATTTTATTATATAAATGGCACACAGTGAGGTTGCAGGGCACAAAGGAATAGTATTTAGTCTAATGATCAGTCACAGCTGTGTTTGGGGTCGAACATGAATTGGTCCAATCAGAGCGTCACCTGCCTGTCCCTTTTAAGAGCTAAGTGCGCTTGAATGGAGTTTATTGACATTTAGATGGGCTGCGACTATACTTTGTGCAACAGGGCAGACAGATTTGAAACAGATTTTCTTGGGGCAGCTCTCAAAGACTTTTTATTAGCTGTGACCCACAGAAGACAGTCCACAAATGTATATGTAGCAGGGGATGTTGTCCAAATACATTTTTGTACACACCTCAGTACCAACCACACTCCTGATCTGTCCCAGAATGCATCCTCATTAGGTAGGTGTGGTAAAATAGCAGCTTCACCCAGAAACGAATCTTTCAATTCGTGAACAACTTCACAGTATAAAAGCTAGTTAGTTTTGGCAGCCAGCATTCAACATTCACTCCCTAGGCTGCCTCACTTCGCTCTCTTTCTGCTCTGGCGTGTGTCACATTAAGTTTCCCCGGGGGTACTTGAGCTGTGTGGCTTCCAGCTGACTATTATGGGTAGGCGGAATTTTGTTCAGCCGAGGCAATGAGTTAGTCAGAGGCCAAAGGGTAAGGTAGAGATTTACTAAGTTGGTTGCATTTTAGCACCTGAGGTAAAGTTTTTATTAAGTTAAGGTTAAGGTTATTATCTTTGTCTTCTCTAGGTTCCTGCAGCTGCTGTTGCTGTTTATCTTGTCTGAGTGTTTCTCTCTTTTGCTCATAATTAAAACATTAATTCTAAGTAGTACTGCAGGTCTTCCTTCCTGTTCCTGCAAGAGAGTTGTGGATAAGCCTGAAAACAATCTCTGGTCACAGCCAAGACAGTGGGAGGGGCCCAGAATCTGGAGACCAGGAATGAACAAATTAACTGAATATGGTTTTCAACAGATTTGATTCTGTTGCCACTCCCCCGCCCCCCCAACCACAACCTCTCTTGCACACCATCCCCTCGCCTCAGGACATCAGCTGTACCCTCCTCACCCTCTTCCTCACTCACACAAGCCATAACCCACATTCCCCCATGAGCCTCTCCATAACAACTGGTCAGGTGAGGAAGGAGCTCTAGGTGAGACAGAATACAGGCCCTGATGGCATCAGCCCCATATTGCTGAAGGACTGTGCTGATCAGCTCTTTGAGTTGGTCCTGCATATTTTCAACCTCAGCCTAAGACTGGAGGGAGTTCATATCCTTTGGAAAACTTCCTGTGTGGTTCCAGTACCAAAGACAGCACACCCGAGGGGGCCCAACTGCTTCAGACCTGTAGCCTTGAACTCACCTGAAAACCATGGAGAGGATCATAGTCAATCACCTCAGACTGTGTGGTCGGACCTGGAATCTGTGCAGTTTGCATATCAGCGAGGCATTGGGGGGGAAGATGCAATCATCTACCTACTGCAGAGGTACTGTCATATCTAGAGAGTGCTGAAAGCGCTGTGAGAATCATGTTTTTTGACTGCTGCACTCACAGTGTAAGAAAGGGCCGTTGACAGCGGCTCACCTCCTTGCTTTGTATGATCAGAACAAACAGAGGCATCATGGAGTCACTGAGCTTCATTAAGCAAATCCTGTGTGGCCATTTTGACCCACCAGTTCACCACCAGTTAGGAAAGAACCTTGATTCCATCATTACAGTTACTTTTTTAATAAAAAAAAAAACAAAAAAAAATGTTATTAGTGAGTGTGTGTGAATTTGCTGTGTGCGACCGTGCCTGTTTCTTCTCACACTTGGAGAAGTCGCACAGGTTTTCCAGATTTGATACACAGTAATATTATCCTAAATTAAACTGTTTTTAAAACTACACAGTCGTTCCCATACCTCTCAGTATGACACAATAAGTCCAATAACGTGTCGCAACAAATAACAACGATGAAGTCACTTCAACTGTAATAGATCATTGTCACTGTAAAAGTCATGGTTTCGCGTGAGATGACTTATTGACAGATTAATGATGTTTGTGTGTGTGACTCAGGTGTGACCGTGGGAGGATATTTAAATAATTTCACTTGGCATCTTTACAGCGAATGAAACAAATCTAAATGAATTAAAAATCTAACTGCTTTTAACAAAACATTACATGGTCCAGTCAATGCTCAGCCAAGCCCTGCAGCCTTTCTTATCATGAATCTGCATCAAACTGAATCACAGCTCCACCCATCACACTGATTACCAGGAGCTGTTTATGCATCAACCCTGTGCGGTATGTGAAGTGAAGAGCATCTGCCAAAAAGCAAAACAAAACAACCAGTCATTAATCTTGGCCCCATTTTTATAGGGGCACATACCTAAGTTTCAGGTGAATGAGAACCTCAGTTAACAAAGGTACAAGGTACAAGGTACAAGGTACAAGGTACAAGGTAGCTTTATTGTCAATTCTGCAATATGTGTAACACATACAGAGGATTGAAATTGCTGGTCCTGGCTCGCAGACTCCGCAGTCTCCTCCCTGATGGCAGCAGACTGAAGAAGCTGTATGGACCCACACAAACAGGTGCATGTATGGGAATAGAAATGATAGTGGAGAATGTGAGAAATGTCGTTTGAGATGGGAGATTATGTGGCGTTAATGCTTTCACCTGGGTGTGTGGGGGAAAAACAGGCAACATAAAGGTGTAGATCATCCCTCCTCTTTGATGACTCATGGCAGCAGCTTTTTTGACGATGCCCTACCTTTGTGATTTGGAATTTCTTTAGTCCCAGGCCCAGACGGGTTTCTGTGGTATCCAGTTATGGCCTATAGCAATAGTCAACACTCCCTCTGGGGAACGGAATATTTCTACAGTTGCAGTTGTACACTGCAGTAAGGAAACTAAGGACACGTCTGTGGTTTTATTTCCACTATTCATTAGATTAATTATATTACATTAATTATTGTCAATGAGAGCCAACATAGCCAGAAAAGAGAATGCTAAGAGAAATTAAAAATATTCCATAGTTCATTGTGACAGTTTTCGCTTTTGATGTGCCCCATACATGAATGTCTTTGGCTTACAGTTGAAACACAATCCGTCGGTGACCAAAGAAGACTTCACTTCAAAGAGAGAAAGAGCTAAATTGGAGTTTGTGCAAACCTGTGGATGATAAATTCAAAAGACAGGCAGAATGTACAATAAATAATACAATATATAATAACCTGAAGAACATGAAGCAAAGGTCAGCAACAATGGATGAGAACAAAACAATGGACGGGTTTGAAGTTTTGTGTGGAGTCCTGATCTGACTCAGTCTGCACAAGAACATTAGAGACATGACATGACATGACATGACATGACATTACACTACATAACATGACATTTCACCAAATTACATTACACAACATTAATTACTACTGACATTATATTTGAAACAAGAGGGGAAATCTCAATCTGAGCTTCAGAAAGTGCTTGAGTTATTTTTCTGCAATGTTTTTCTCCATTCCATTTTCATCAGCATATCTTTTAAAAGAATGTCTTAAATCATAAACTAGAGGCAAAGTTTCCCTTCTGTTAAATGTAAAATAAATCATGTGAGATACAGTTTTTTTTTTTTTACTTAAATGTTACCAATACTTTTATCCACGTGTATATACACTTAAATGTTTCCATTGTCTCTTCATTGCATTCCTGACTGTATAAACCAACTGAATGATGATGAGTCCGGTTAAATATGAATAAATATTTTACTGATGCATACAAAAACATTCAGTGCACCGGAGAACAGAAGCTCATATTTTTGTTTTTGCTTACATCTCAGTTTGAACTGACTTGTGGTGAGGTGAGATAAAAATGATGGACCAATTCAATTGCATTTCATTTTGCAATAATTCCATCTCTGGTTTCATCCCAAAGCGGTGATTTATATTCTTGTTAGAGCCTCCATGCAGAGTTAGTTGTGGCTTTTGTGAGCCACACCTACATACACGTTTTTCTTTTTTACTTCCTTGTAGAACAAAGAAATAAAAGCAAGAAGGCGAGGCAGATTAATCCCTGGTTTGAACTGAATAAAACTGCTCAGGCTGCATGAATCATATTTGAATTATTATTCTTGTACAGTTATTATATAAAGGTACAAAGACTTCATATGGAGTCATTTTACAGCTGCCTATTTTAGCATTTGCAGGGACTTACTGATGTCCCTGGGGATAAAAAGGTTTACTTTCATAAATGTCTCTTATGCAACAACAATCTGTAACCACTTCGGTAAAATGAGATCACGGGCCCCTACAGATTTGTGGCCAGGATGGACAACACTGACACCCAGTGGCTTTGAATGGAAACACATACTTAATGCCACTGGGCATTTAGGATTGTTTTATTTTATGTAATTTAGGACACTTTAGGAGAGAAATGGCGACACCAATGAACAGTAAAAGTGCTGTTCTAAACTCCATCCCAAATTTGTTCGGGAGATACCTGACATTTTATAGCAAATTACTGATGAAACCTTTACTGTTGTACTCAGTTATAATTAGTTACCAAATTACTTTAAGACATGAATTTAGAGGATGCCCAAATTACTAATCGCCTGATCTTTATATATCTACATTCAATTCAAAATGCTATTTTGTATGTTGTGTTTCATGCTGTTCGTGTTCTTTTTGATTCAGGTTTTTCAAAATAAATAAAACACATTCACACATCTTGTCACAATTTCCCCCCTGAATTCGATTTTTTATTTTATAGTTGTAAATTTAATGTTACATAGATTTTTTTCCTGACACCACATGTAGCGTCACTAAGTGAATATAAGCTATGAATAACTTGTTCACATTTAAAATATAAAAAAAACAAACAAAAAAACAACAACAACTAGCTTTGTAGATTACAAAAAAGAAAAAAAAGAAATACATCTTAGTCTAACCATACGGCAATAGCACTACCTCTATAGATCACTGGATGGCAGTCTGAGACACACCAGTGGGTTGTTGTGAACGTCTACAATAAAGAAGAACGCCGGATAGCTAGCTTGCTAACCCGTGGTGCTAGTGTTGCATTCTAGATAAATTGGAACACTCACGATTACGAACCTCCTAAAGTCAGGTTCGGAATGAGGTTACATAGACATCACATTCTACAAACTATAAATATACATTAACTGTACCACTCAGCATGTGACTAAACATCTTATTCATTAATCGTCGACCGAACAACTCATCTAAAAGTGAATCAATTTGTAGTCACTGAACGCAGCACGAGACTCAGCCAGCCGTACCCCTGTGTGTGCTAGAAAATCCATATGTAAACAGTTATGATGTCACGCTCGGTCGGGTCTTCACTGAGGGAGAAACATGTACGTCATTTGGAAAGTTAGTCCAATAGTGTAAAACGCAGGCGTCAATCATTAAATGATGAACAAATTTAACGTAGCCAGGATTTTGAGGTAATTATACTTCTTAATTGTGTTGCTGCTTTGGTTGTATTTGTTGCTGCACTGCAAACAATGATAGATTATACTGTGCCACAAAAACCACAGATATTCTTCGTTTATCTCATTTTGAGTTTAAAGTTTACTTTGATTCGAAATTAAGTAACCACAATGCCACAGTAGAGCAAAAGTAAAGATTTCCACAAAACTGAAATATTTTAGTTCAAAAGGACATTAGATCCTGTGCATGGACTGAAAAAGGCCCTTAAGTAGTATCGGATTTCCTATGTAAATACATTGATGTGTTTTATTGTTATTGCAGTGCAAAGAAGGCCTTTTCAGGTAAAAGCATTATGATTGGCCCATCGTTTCCTTTTACGCACATCCTGCCAATGCATCTGTTTCACAATCAATCGCTGTTATCATTCTTTGATTTGGGGCCATATTGTTTGTAGCACATCGCATGTATAAAAGAGCAGATCACTGAAGTCTGTGCAGAAGCATTGAACACCTCTGAATTCACTGTGTACATACAGCATCTCATCCAGGTACAGTACCTTTGTCATTTTCTTCACTATGAGAAATATCTGTGATTTTTAACATATGTATTTTGTTGTTTCTGTGCACAGCAATGGCAGGGAAAGGAATCTTTCTGTGTTTACTTCTGACTGCACTTCTACTATCATGCTGGGCATCTCCATCTGGAATCCCTTCAGCTGGAGACACAAACGAGAGCAAGATGCTGCAACAGCTCCTGGGCATGAGGGAGAAACTGAAGACAGCCAGCAGACAGGGGCAGGCAGTACAGACACGGACGGAGAGACGGGCCCACCTATCAGAAGATGAACGCGAATATATGACCAAACAAATTATGCAAGCAATTTCAGGTATGCTGCAGGTCTGGCAGGTTGTTATTTGTTTCTGTATGGGGACGAGTGATTGAGTGGCAGAAAACCACAGTGTGTGCTTCATGAACGGAGTGGATTTATACGAAGAACTGGGGACAAGTACTGCAAATCAAAATGAAAAAAAAGACAGTAAATACTCTTGTATTAAAAGAAAAGTACTAGAAAAGAGTGAGGAATATAATTGACTTTTGCAGCCAAAACTAGAATGGTGCACCTCTAGTTTGGGAGGCTTTCATATATAACATCAGGGAAAGAAGAAAGGACTAGAGAAAAAATGAAAGGGAAAGAAGAAGAATGGGACAAAAGAACAAGATATGATTTGAGGAGTTTATCTTTTGTCAAATATAGTATCTGAGTCAGAAAAGGAAATAGAGAATGTTCAATGTCTTTCTGAATATATAGAAGGATGAAGATGTATAAATTATACATCTAAGGGCATTTAATAACAAATAATTATGTGCTTATCCTTAAATCTGTTTGTTTTCCATTGATATTTGCATTATTAGTTCTATAATATTAGTAGGGCATTTTCACACTATGAATGCACAGATTCAGTCTTATTTGCATACTCAAGCGTCTGTGTCTGTGTGTGAATCACATAGGAATGATTTGTTCACAGAGATAATGAATTCTGAGTGCATGTCAGACCGGGATTACCAGGGATGGGTGGACTTTGGACGCCGGAGCACTGAGTGAACCACAGCGACACCAACAGCTGGAACACTGATCTCATCTACGTATGCCGTGTCCTTGTTTAGATTTTATACAGTAAAAAAAAAAAAAAAAATCTAAATAAACTATCTTGCAGACTTATCCCCATTGTCAGATGTATTGATTTCATGAGTAATTCTTGATCTGCATTCAATCTACATTAGCAGTACAATATTACAAAACTGCACTGATGGATGGAAATACAAAGTTTAATTCTTCGGTGATACAGTTTATATACACGTTGACATCGATCTGTGATGCAATAATAGAGCTCAGCAAACAGTAGTGCATATCATCGTCAGAGAAAAAGAGGTTTGGTTATTAAATTTCAGAACCTGTATTTGATTTCTTCCCTTTTTAATCCACAGTATTCTATGTCTTTAGCTACACCTGAATGATCAGACACAAATTAAACAACAGTCATCTTCAGATTGGGGTCCTACTCGTGTTCACCTTGAATGCCCATATAATTTCTGTTGCAGCAGTCTCAAAATTCCTGAAGATGTGAATTATAATACACAACGTTCTGTCTCCTTAATATACATTTTGCTTCTAAAATCGGATTTATCGTCACATCGGATTTATCGTCAAACCTGATTTGATTAAATGATGTTTGGCTGAAAACGGCAGAAAATTCAAAGACGTCTTCAAGTCAATGGTTCACAGCCGATGCACAGTAGGCCATGCAGTGGTAATTATGTGGAATATGAAAGAGCGGATGATGAACTGTACATTATTCAGTATATCTTCTCTCCCATGGTCTTTGCACAGATGTTCTACTTATTTCTATAGTGATTATTTCAACATATTGTATATAATTAAATTTTATGCACAGCATGTGTCACAGCAGCTAGTAAGCACAAAATCTATTCAGTGCATTTGAAGGTTTTACAGTGTGAAAACATTGGTATTCAGTTTGGTAGTTCCACTAACAATAATTTACTCTGTCTTTATAACTTAAGAGACAGTACTGATATATACATGGTACTCATGTTGGATGATCATGACAGGGAACAAGGTGACAAAGCCAGAGAAGCATAGTGTTCACGATTATACCCGACTCTGGTCTTGTATGTTTTTCTTTGAGATATGAGAAAAAAACTCTGCATTTTGTTGTGAAATATCTATGAGATCAGGTGGATGTCCTGAGATGAGGCCTCTCGCTCTCGTATACACATTCACGCAGAAACACACAAAATGGTTTATCTACTGTACACAAGTCGACAGAAAAGAACAGTACTGTACAATACTCCTCGGACTTTACACATTAAATTCAGTTTACTGGTCATGTGGTAACATCGTTAGAAGGCTTTTATGGCTGTAGAATGGAACTGACCTCTACAACATCACAACAGTAACTTAGTGCTGCTACTTCCGATTCAATTTAATGATTTAACTTTAAAGCTAACCTTAGCATTTTTCCCATTTTCACATGTTGAACAGTGCTTCCTGAGACCAATACACTGAATTTGATGTATAAATTTGGTGGATTCTCCCTTTCAATTATGGCTATAGCACATTCTGTGGCTTTGACTGCAAGACAGTCCAAACTGCACACGGCAGCAAAGTCACTGAGGTGAATTAGAAAAGAGCAAAAGACTGTTTAGTCCACTTCACACTTTAGGAGGCTGCCTCACCGGTTCTCTGTCCTTGCGGTTACGACTGATTAACCCCCAGGCTGCCACTTTGTGCAGCCCAAGTCTCTGGAGCTTCTCAACCAGGTTCAAACTGAACGTGTTCTTCCTTTCCTCTTTATCCAACCACACATCTCCGCTTTTGTCTTTTGCCGTAAAACATGAATGTTGTGTATTATGAGCACAGGAGGTGTTGTGTTGGGGATACTGTATGGCTGAGATGCTGTGTTCTTGCATCAGCTTCAGGAGTCCCAGTGACAAAGTGGCAGAGTTTGCAGTGGTGCAGGTGGTGGTGGTGGTGGTGGTGGTGTTGGTGGTATGGCCTCCTAGACTGAAGTGCTGCTGATGGGATGGGGTGCTCAGGTGCTCACAGCTCCGACAAGCTGGCAGGCCGTAAGTGTGAAGGCTGTCGAGGGTGGAGGGGAGGGGTCGTAACAGGAAAAGAAAGTCACTGATTAAATGTGGATATATCAGAAGTTCATTCACAACTATTAAAAAACTAGCAAAGCAAGCATTCCTTTAGATTAGGTCAGTTGTTTTTAGTGTCGGCATCTGCTCAGTAGATAATGGATGAAGAGTATGTTAGTGTGAGGGCATTAGTCAAACAGGATCAGGCTAGAAACCCCAAAAAAAAAACCAAGCAGTGGAGACACAGACTGTGTGAGTTAGAGCTAACAGCTCCACAACAGATCAGAGAACTGTTTTAGTACAAGCCAAGCATGTTTTGGAGCTGATGATTTAAATGATGGTGGCAGAGATAGAAGCACAGTACAAGGTTCTTCCAAAGTTTTGCCTTGACCAGAGCATTTGTATCCATATCTTAACTGTCAACAATTATCTTTATTTTTATCTACAGGAAATAGGTGGAAAGCAGAAGTTGCTGTTTGTTGCTTCATCATCAACTGACAAAGTCTCCCAAATGAGTGACTAAATGTGAAACTAAAACAGAGATTTTGATTCTGGATCGAACCTTGATGTGATTTCTGATACTGTTAATATGATGGTATTTTTCACGCCACCTGGATGAATCCGAATCACCTTGCTCTTACTTTTTTACGACGGCCTCTTTTAGAGTTGGTGAAAGAGCCAGGACAGACGGTTTTTGCCCCTGCGGGGTAAAATGTACAAGTTCCTTTCCTTTTCAAAAGAATCCAATATTACGCGTTCACACCCCTCACAACATGTGGACAGCAACACACACTGGTAAAAATAATGAAAAATATAGTGCGTGAATATTCTTACCTTGTGGACAAAGGGGGGATGAGGAGGGTGGGTTGACAGGTGGTAATGGTATGTGTGGGGGAGGTCTGAGGGAGGTTTGGACCTGATGAGACTGTGAGGTCATGGAAGGAGAAGACTCACATTAAACTACATGACAGGGAATTTAGAGGGAACTCAACAAAGTGGTCAGGAATAAGCACAGTAGAGGAATGACACCTGTACGATGTGATCGGATATGTCTGTGTTTCTTACCCAGACCACGTGGTCCTGGGAGCACTGACAGGTCAGGTTCATCCTCTTCCAGGTCATTAAGGCTGTAGACATGTTGAATGTCCACCTCCAGCTCCCTGAAGTCTTTAGTCAGGACACCTGGACGTGGATGCAGGATGCCTCCCAGGTTTGGCTTGGCTAACTGCTGCCACTGGTGCAGCGTTACCGAGCCTGAGGTTCAAAGAGGCAGAGAAGGCCACAGTTTAAGAACGTTCTTACATGATGAAGACACAGGGAATGGTCGTCTGATATATCAAATGCTCAATTTACTGTATTATCAGAAGCTTTCTGTATTGAATAAGGTGTTAATTAAAAGTCACATTTCAAATTTCAATGTTTAATGTTCTGATTTGCGTGGTAAATGTGAAATTGTGTCACTGTCTCTATACACATATTTTCCACAATGGTACATATTAATATTTTTTTTAGTGAAGGCTGATTCTTACACTCATATTTGGATTTATTTATTCATTTATAGATATTCTCAATTTCAGCTGATTTTATTGTCATCGTCTTGTATATACAAAAAGGGACGATTACTACAAGACAAGTATTTTTTCTGCAGTTTAATAAAGTTTTGTAAAACATGAAACAGATGAAGACTTTATCTTATTGGCTACAATCATGCCCACCATTGGGAATGGCTGTCACAACCTCACAATCCCCAATCTGCCATGTTATGTAATTTTGAACACTTTTGAGAGTGTACACTGAACACTGAGGTATATATTTTACTTTGTTTGATATTGGAATAATTGAGTCAAGGCGATACTCAAAACTGAAACCTTTGAATATATTGAATATCTATGAAGTCTGGATGAACCCTCATCCCAGATGTCATGAGATACAGTGTAATTTAACTCACTGGTCTAGGATTCATTGATTGAAGTAATGTAAAAGCAGAAAACGAACCTTAGACCAGGTGTCCAATGTGTGTCATAATGATCCAGTGGTTTAATTAAACTGTGGGATATTTGTTGTGGTCATATTTAATGTGCTTATTTTGCTTTCTTGTTTGTTTTTTTATTATTAAAATCTTTTATTTTGTGTTTTTTGTCTTTGTACTAACATTATCCACACCACATAAGCCATATCGAGTTACACCTAACGATGCCACAGCTCCTACCTTCCAGAGGTTTGACGATCTTCAGACGGTCCGGCAGGTAAGACCTGTATCCTCCCGAGGAGCCGCATGAGTGCTGCGAGCTTCCGTTGGAGTAGTTGGTGCCTGTCGACGCTGGCGAGCTGGACGCCAGGCTATCATTTGGTGTCAGGAAGCCGCTGGAGCCGTCACCATCCTCGTGTGCTAAGGCGCGGAGCTTACGCTCACGCTCCACGTCAAAGAACGGACGCTCAGATGAGTGGCTCTGCTGACGGTCCGACAGGCTGCGCAATGCAGCCTCCAGGTCCTGGCCTCCTGGTGTGCCAGGCTGGCCCAGACGCTTTGGCCCGCACACACTGTCCGAAAGATGATGAAGATTTAACCTCTTCAATACCATGGACACATGGGTTCAAACTCACTCAAGGTCATTTAAACTCTAGTCCTACGGTTTCCAAACTATATACATAGGATCTAGAAATAATGTGACCAAGTGATTGTGTAGAACTACAGACATCTGTTATAAATAATGCAATGGGCTAAAACAAGCACATGCATAATTTACAGTATGTGATCTAACTGCCTAACTACAAACTAACTAGTGGTTTCAAGCTCATATTAAACATGTCAAATCATTCATATATACACGAGGCTCACTGGTTTTAGTGATATATGTGTTTTTGACAAAAATAACCAGATTTTCTGGAGGACTTCCTGGCTTCTGGATTTTCATTTGAAATGTATTTCCTCATGCACCCACAAGCTTTTCTGCTTCGTGCTTGTGGAAGACACCTCAGTGTTCAAGAGAGGGGCCTTTTGCAGCGACAGCAGAACTCATTTCGTGCCCGTACTGTGTGTTGTGGTGCAATTATTTCGCCACAATTTTATATTATTATCTCCAAATTCTCACTCAAATGGCTCTACACGGCACATCCAATTTTTTTTCAAAAGCCATCCTGCTGAGTAGTAAACACACTGAAAAGATAAGAGACACAGAGATACAGATATGCACACACTCCAACAAACCTGATGTCTTCTTTGTGAGCCTGTGTGGTATTTAGCTTGTCTTCAAGGGTAACGCTGACGTTATCTGAGCCATAGTAGCTGGTACGGGGAGTGCTTGTACGGCTGGAATGGACCGACGTTGGACTAGAGCCTGGAGGAGCTGGAGAAGGACACCGAGACCTCAGCCTTGCAGCCTTGTTCACGACCTTCACCGTCTCAAACACACGCCATGGGTGGCTCCTACAAGGACACTTGGTGTATCAATAATAATCAAAATGTACCTATACGGTCAAGGTTAGGTTCAGAACATAATATTCACATTTAATGACATTATGCACCGGTTACAGGTAGCAGACCTACTTGTACTCAGAGGGAGTCGGGCTGTCCAGGCCTTTTCGGAAGGTGCCTTCTATCTCAGCTGCCAAAGAGTCCATGGGCAAGACAGAGGCCAATGAAGTGTACCGCTGCACCGTGCTATTAGGTAGAGTCTTATTGCGCAGATTTTTAATGTCCTCTCTGGCCTCACACAGCATGTCCTCACACTGCGAGTACTTGTCCTGCAAGTCCTTCAGCTGCAGACAGGTGGAGACATATCAGTCAAACAGAAGGCTTGGACCATTCACAAATTTATAAATCAGGAGCTTAAGGTAAGACACACCAAAGCTGAATAAAGACTTTTAGACTTTTTGTTTCGTCAGACATTATCTTCCCACGTTTTAAGTATTTTAGAGTGAGCTTCTTGCCTCTGATTTTAACTTCAGTTGGCTCTCTCGTGAGGCACTCAGGTGCTGGTTCAGCTCCTCATTTTCATGTGTGAGCTACAGAGACAGAAAGTGAAGAAAGGGTTACTTTGTGATTTATCTTAATCAGACATTAAAATTGTCCATAAAGTACATACGACAGAAGAGTCAGAAAGCAAGGTAAATATTTAATGAGTTAAAGTGAGTTTTATGTAAGCTCACTGAGGGCACCTTGGTTCACCTGCTGTTTGTGTGCATGTGTGTCTGTGTGTTTCTCTCACTCACTCCTTTGCAGCGAGCCTGGAGGTCAACAATCTGGACCAGCAGGGAGCTGATCTCCTCCTGCTGCCTCAAAGAGTCTTCCACTTTTCGTGCCAGCTCCTCTGACAGGTCGACTACCTGTTTATTGACAGATGCTGAGATAGACACAGCCGATAAGTAAATATGCCGCTCACTGCCTGTGCAAAATTGAATGAAAGGCGTTTTATTTGTAACACTCACAGAGCTCTTCCACACACACCATCATCAGCTCCTGTTCCTGCTCCTCGTAGCTGGTTGTCTCTGATGTCAGCTCATTGGCCTAAAGGATAAACAGTGATGTTTTTAAGGGGTGAAACTATACATAATACTTTATTGTCAAGCATAGTGCTCCGATATTAACACACATACTAACAGACATAACCATAAACCCCACATCTGGAAGTTTTACATTGCTTTATCTTAGCTTTCTTATGTTGTACATGACCATTCATGACTGTGTGAGAATTGTGTGGTGTAACATACCTCTAATCGCAGTTTGCGGTTTTCCTCCTCCAAACCCTTCAATTTCTGGTGCATGAAGTCATAGTGGACCAGGGTGCTGAGAGAACTGCATGATTCATTCCTTTTTATTCTGAAACAAGGACAGAAAATTTATCATCTTCATTAATACTTGATGAGAAATGAGAAATTTGTAAAAAAAAAAAAAAAAGTGAAAAAAGTTTTTGGTATTAAAGGTGTGTTATGGTTACAAAAAATCACGTGTAAAGAAACACTGTATAAGATAAAGAAAAGTTTTTAAGTGGAAGAAAAACAATTGTTCAAGTGTTGTAAAATCTTTCTGCCCTTTAAAGGATGTAGTACGGTAATCTAATTAGCTCCACCAAGTCCTGTTTGTCTGTCTGTAGCAGGATATCTCAAAAAGTTATTGAAAGACTTGAATGACAGCGGGTGGACGAGTTGCAAGTAATGAAAAATATATTGATTTTTGATACTAGTTGTCAGATGGTGGCATTGTAATCACCACTTTAAATTTTGGACTGTAAGTTTTGGAGTACTGTAAGTCAAATCCTCTCTGTCCATGTCCATCTTTATAGGCTGCACCCATGATCTTGGTGTAATCTGTTGAATTGTTTCAGTGAGAGAACGTGTCAACTTTGGAGGACTACTCAGAAGGATGGTCACAATTTTAAGTAAAAATTCAAATATTTACCTATAGTTTCACATTGTGGACCACAGTGTTCCTCAAATTTGTGTTTGTGTGTGTGTGTGTGTGTGCGTGTGTACTCACGGTGACTGCGATTCAGCGTTCTCTACCTCTTCAGTGCTTGCATAGAACTGCAGGAGGTCATCACGCATGGACAGTTCATGACGAAGCTGAGCAATCTGGTAAATAAACCACAGTTACTAAAGCTCAGTAGACAAGTAGGTACACACACACATACACACACGCACACACAACACACACACACAGGATAATCTATACAATATAAGTGCATGATTTGTTGAACACACCTCCTCCTTTGCAATCTCAAGCTGTTCATCTATCAGTTCGTTGCGTGTTGTTAGTTCTTGGTTCTGCTTCAGGAGCGACTGACCGATCCGGGCGGCGAGCTCAAGATCTCGCTCTTTCTGCAAAGAGATACATAAATAATACAATTATTCTATGGAACAACACATTTTAACGAAGAATACTAATCTTCATAAAAAAGACAGTATCACAGAATAATGATCTAACTAAGAAAATCTGTTTTTAATTTACTTTTTTGTCATATTGATCAATTAAAACAAGACTGCTGAAAGCTTGAGGGTAAAAAATGGTGGTCCTCTCTCTCTCACTGTTACTCTCTTGTGTGTGTTACCTCCTCTAGAAGGTGGGTCACTGCTTTAATGTCATGATAGGTCTTGGTGATTTGGCCAACTCGATCTGAAGACAGCACTAGAGAGGGAGAGAGAGAGAAAGAGCCTTAAGTAATGATTTCATGAAAGCAGCTTGTAAAAGTGAGCACAAAAACATTCACACTGAAATTCTAGAAAGAGGAGAGGAACTGGCGAGACATTCAATCACAATAACGGGAGCAAAAAGAAAATTCGAGACAACACATCCTATGAATACTGAGCATACAAGTGTGTTCAATGTATTCTATTGTGGGTGGTAGGATCCCTGCCATAGGATATTCAATGTGTGCAACATATACAGTGTAATACCTACTGAAAACTGCAGCATTAAAGTAGCATAGAAATCTTGACTTTAATTTGTACTTTCTGTCCTTGAGTGTGTACATGGGCCATGACCTGGGGTCACATCTAAGCAGCCTATTGTCCTGAATGATTAATGTTATTTTTTTTAATGACTGAGCTCTCTTACTGTAAACTACAGCAGCACTAGTTTCATTTATTTAGAGTTGGTTTCCAGGGTACATATTTAATACTCAAGAGAAAATACATTTTCCTATGTCTTCTTTTATGCTTTAATATTTGGTGATGCCATTGAGCAGCTGTTGCTGTTCTATTGCTGCAGTTTATTTTCCTTTGATTTTATTTGTCTCTTTTACTCTTTACACACTTTAACCAATTACCTCATGACGCGGTCTATCTTAGTGATTACGTTAATCTTTTCACAACCCCAGCACAGTCAGACTCAGAGCATTATTCTCTGGATGAGTGCCCAGAGAACACTTTGTTGTCTTCTTTAAGTGTCCGATGTACAGACCACAACATTTCCATGTGGTCGGCCAGATACTGATCCTCTTATCTTGATCCCTATTAGCGCTGATAAGACACCAATAAGGATCTCATTTTCCTGGATACCAAAATATCTCTAACAGTGGAGACTGATCTGACCATACTTTAACTTTGTTATGAATTTCCAGGACAGATGATGCTAATCTATTACTGTTGTGACCTCCCGGACAGACCATTGGGCTGTGAACTTTAAAGCCATGTCTTCGTCATCATTTGCAATTTGTTTATTACTTGAATTGTACTATTCAACATTTCCCTTTCGTCAGAAAAATACAATCACCTAAAAATATAATCATTTGTATGTTGCTTTTTTATATTTTACAGCTCGAGAGACATATATTTTAGCTTCCACATCATCACTGTTACATTTCCTAGAGGAAATCTCAAGAGTACTGCAGAGATGGAGGTCGCTATACAACAAATAAAAAGACTGATGTCCTTGAATTTGGCCTGGAAGTACTTCTAACTGGGCAGTTTTATCTGTATCCAATCAGCCTAATGGGGAGAATCAAGTGCACTGTAAAGTATAGCTGCCCCTGAATGATTAATTAAACACAAATTATGTCCACGCCGCAATGGTCTGGGATGAAGATTTACTGCATGTAAAGGCTCGGTTTCCATTTAGTAGATTAAAGAGAGACGCAAAGGAGTCAGAAAAATTCAAATTATTGCTTCTCATGCCCCGCATAAGCACAAAAATCCTAAATTCAATTTGTTTGATTATTGACTCAACAACAACAATACATTGTCAAAAAGTTTATTTATAGCAACAAAGCCTTTCTAGCGTATTTAAAATTACTCTGGATTATGGTTTACAAACCAAAAAGTATATAATTATATATGTATGGAGTTATTATAATTATGTAGTTACCTGTTTATTTTGCTGACTGACTCATCAGTTAAAGTCTGAAATTTTGAGATTCTTCAGCAATAAATAAATAAATCTCAAGCCTATGCATGTTGCATTGACAGCAGGATTTTTGACATCAAGCACTATAAAAAGTTTTTAAAATATTTAAGACATCACACATCTGAGTAGCTTAAAATCACTGAAGCCATCTCTACACAGTACACAACACACAAAAATATTATCTTTGCTGCATGTGTAATAAAGTATATATCCAAACGATTTATTCTCCTGCATGGCAGACATGAGAACATTTGACAGAATGTCCTGTTATCCTGGAATGATGCCCATGGTGCGGCTGTGGCACATTTAGAAAAAGACCATCACACACAGACATGGAACAGAGGAGACTCGCTGCTAGCAGCTGTGCTCTGATTTAGGACATCAACAAAGCATGTTTTAAACCTTCCATTCCTATCATAAGCCTTTATTATTATCAAATCGATCTGTTTGGAATATGCTTTAACAAAATAAAAATGTGCCAAATCAAACAGTGCCATACTGAGGTCGGTCAGGAAAATTCCAGTTCTTCTGAAATGTAGTCTACTTAAAAGTATAGCAGCACAGTTACTCCACTTGCAAAATTTGTTACTCTGAACCAAAACCAAGTGAGGATGGAGACATTACAGCAATTACAGCAATGTGATTATTCCATTTTAATATAACTGCTCCAATGCTACTGCATAATCCTCAATATAATATCTGCAGTACAAGAAGCGTATTTCAAAAACTACAGTACTACCAACGTGACTGCTGAACGCTCATAGCACCAAAATGTGCCACGACAGTGTGTGTGGACACACACCAGCACGGTGACCTTCACTGCACTAGGTTGAGACATTCACGCTGACTTTATTTATACAACTGTGTAAATCTTAGAGAACGGTCATCATAGATTCTCTGGTTTGAGTCAGAGCTCAGCTCTGAAACAAAGCATTTGATTAGTAGTTAGTGGCCATCTTTTGCATGGTACATTGTCAATGACATCCCTGCACTCTGCGGCACATGGTGTGCACCATAAAGTATTAAAGTGGGCACAAAGATAACAAAGACCAATACACCACAATGCGCAATACAGCAGCAGACAATTAGATTTAGAAACAACATTATCATTCTGACACTTGACACTGCTTTCACGTCTCCTTTGGTACTGCCCCCTTCATATTAGCACAGCTTCTCGACATCATAAATTATTCTGTGCCGGCCACCTGCCTTTTTAATCTCTGCATCATCATGCACTGCCTCATCTCACCTTGTTTTACCTCACTGCAAAGGATGTCATTGTTGTTATTGTTGTTATTATTATTGCTGTTACGGCATTTCCTCTCCTCAAATTCCTCTATAAGACCGAAGCAGCTCTTCTCCTCATCTTCCTCCTCAGATGTCGAGCAGCTCCACACCTCCATAGTTACAGGACAGAATCTGCCCTCCTTCTTCTCTCCATCCATCTGTTAAATCCACTACCGCTTCAATTTGGATTGCTGTGCTGTAACAAACCGCTTGCGTCTCTTAGATCATTCCACCAAAGGTCTGTGTGTAGGCAAAACACCATCCACCAGGCTGCATAAGTGGGTGTATACACCTGTGTGTGTGTGTGTGTGTGTGTGTGTGTGTGTCTGAGAGAATCTAAGCTGCTTGTGTTGATATATAATCCCTCAGATCGTGAGGACCATCTGTCGTAATGCCTGCCACCGTTCACCTGGCCACGTTGGACTACCGGGTAAAAAGAATGGAGGAAGAGGAGGAGGGGTGCAGGATGAAGAGCAATCTCTGTAAAGAGCAAGGGAAGGTGGTATTCAAGAGCCCAGCCTTGTCCAATGACAGATGAAAGCACCTTATGGATATAATTGTCATTGTATAAATTTGCAAAAATAATAATTACGGTTGTGAAAAACGTTGTAGATTAGCAGAATGCTGCAATGAGCCCACCCACCCCCGTGACATTGGAGGAGGTGGTATGCTCCGCTCTATGGCTGTGGTTATTCTCCACATGTACGTAAGAGTGATGCAGACACAGACACACCCCCTTTACATGGGGAGACACAGGCAGCACTGTCAATATAGCATGAGAATGTGCCTGTTATCAGTGATGATCAGCTTTCAGGGTTGGACAAAATATTAATATATTTATATTTTCATCATGATATTATATTTGGCTTCTCTTCCACTTCAATTAAATCATTGCTTTCCTTGTATTTATTTCTAAAATAATAGAATGTATTTTAGGTAATCCTTGTGAATAACTGACATATATACATCTATTTAAAATTGTTTTCCCAAGTTCTGTACAATTTTACATTTTTACATTTCTTTTTGTAGAGGCAAACTCAGA
The DNA here is from genome assembly GCA_900303265.1 of Brotula barbata. NCBI lineage: Eukaryota > Metazoa > Chordata > Actinopteri > Ophidiiformes > Ophidiidae > Brotula > Brotula barbata. The sequence goes on from OMNV01023606.1 coordinate 23,520, forward strand.
AAGGTTGAATTTCCTTGGTTTATTCCATTTACCCCATGTCTGTAATGTCTGCGTCCAACCCATGTGTATCTTCCCAGACACACCACAATGTGTCTCACAATCAAATATTTACCTCCTCATTAATTTTTTACCCAGAGGCCCCATCTTCCAGGTCAACTACTGCACGCAACAGTCCAGACTCAGCTTTCGCCTGTCTCCATTTCGGGGAGCAGGTCAAGTAACAACACTAAATGAAAATGTAACATGTGGTTGGTTAGCTTGCATAAACAAAACCTTTCCCTATAAATATTCTATGTATCAAGTGTTTATTGCCCATTTTCCAAAATTTTGCCCTGAATATAAAGTACAGTTGGGTGAAATCTTGATAACATTAACTCCAGCTACAAGGATAAAATTTGCTAATGGAGGGCTAATCAAATTTTGGCTCCCACTGAGAACAGATACGATATCACAGGTAAACACTGTCTCAGCTCACACCCTGAAAGGTCATTCACCACCATGTGTTTGGTCCATAACCTCTCCAGACAAACTGTCTCACAGTCACATTCCTGGTCCTGTTCTGATACTTGAACAAATTAGTATTTATAATTGAAAATATCTCTGACAAGTCCACACTACTACAGTGAAACATACCGCAAACCTGTGAAATGAGTAACATCCATTTTCTGCACATTTTTCACCTACAATGTTGGTGTCCGTCAGTGACTTTGTGGTTTTACTCAGGAGTGAGAAAAAAACGTAAAGGAAGTGGACACCTAGAATGAGGTCAACTAAAAACAAAGTATGGCCCGATCTGCATTTCCTGTTCCTGAGGATCATGTGGTTTGTCACGGCTGAGTACAGCCTTGCATGTGCCTGCTATCTCATCATCAGAACATCTTATTATTACGAATCAAGTTTCTCAGGAAGGGCGGACATCTTTGGAAAATTGTAATCATCAAATCTAGCCTTAGAAATATTTTGACAACTTTGGCCATTCATACACGGCCCTTATTGTTTATTTCCATCATTCACTTGGTGCAGGTTTAAACACGGTACTGAAACACAACCTTACAAATAGCAACTTGTGGTTTTCAAATAATAAAATGCACATATATTTAGATCTAGAATGATATGACGGTATATTATCAGATAGCACTTCAACAGGTCTAGATAATGGACGCATCTGCTAGCACGCTAACAAACTATCTGCTTATCAGAGTGGGCAGTGGTAATGATGGCTCAAGACTGCCACAGCATCTGCTTACTGTGACGGCGCACAGAAACATGCTTAAGAAGCTAAGTTACAGCAGGCTAAGCGGCTTAGTGACCTTTGACATGTCTAACTGTGGCAGAGTGTCAGAGTGTCAGGAAGAAAGGAGGGGGAGATTTGGCTAAACACAGCTACAGACACCTAAACTCATAGACATAAGACGTACGCAGGTTAAGATATTAAGGAAAATGGACCATAAATGGATGATTATTAAAATAAATACAGGCAGGGTAAACTGCTGGGACGGCAAGCTAAATATGGCAGCTGTGGAATGAATTTACACATCTGTGCTCTCAAATGCATCACCAAAAGCAATGTGTATATATTTAATTCAACATGAGGTCATTAACAACACAACCCATCAAACTTTAACACAACACACAGCACGCATTCTTACAGTATGACCCAAAAGTCAAAAACTTCGTTTAAGCAACGATGGGTCATGTCAACAGAGCCAGACAGATTCAATATTATACATAGTATGCAAACGTAAATGAAACAGAACTCACAGAAGTACTTTAGTGTCTCTTCAATCTGCTCCCGTGTGAGTCCCAGAACGACCTCTGGTGGGAGTAAAGGGGTGTGCAGCCAGTCATCGTTGTCGTAGCCAAAGACAGTGTCTGCTCGAAGAGTGTAGTCGGGCTGCCCCTCAGAAAGGAGGCTAACTATCTCCAACTCCGGCAGGTCTGAACAAAGGTCTGTGTGTGTGTGTATGTGTGTGTGTGTGTGTGTGGTGTGTTTGCAGGAGAGAAAAAAAAGAACAAGCACCATTTTAATGACTAAAGATAAAACGTCATGTTATCTAAATTACTGCACTGCCCTCTACTGACCAATGCACAAAATTGCACCAGTACCAAAACCGCTACAAAAATGCAGTATCTTTAAATATGTATTATGTTCAAAATCTGATAAAGAAAAAATGCAGATAAACTGCTAAATGCACTGGTACGTTCTTTTTATGTTAAAATCATATTTTTAACTGTAGAATTTCTCCATTAGAATAGAAAACAATGTGGGAGTTAATATTGAAGTCGAAGCCCTGGTATAAATACTGTCAAATGTTGCCAAAGTAGAACTGAATTTCACTTTGGCACCTGGTTTTCATAGTAAATAAGTAAGTTACTAAGTGATGAGTACTCTTTATATCTTGGCAGGGTGACCTACCAGTGAGAGTCGACACATCCTGACATGGTCGTTGTTCCTGGTCCCTGAAATTCCCAGGTGAAACAAGATACAAATTCTGGGGGTCCACATCCCCCAATGGCTCCCCCCGCCCCTCATGGAGGGAGAAGGCTGACTGGGCGTCCAGGTGGGTCTGTGGGGGCCAGGAGGGAGGAGAAAGAAGAATAGGAGGAGAAGAGAAAGAGGGAGGGGAAGCAGGGTGGGACAGCTTGACAGAAGCTGGAGGGTTCGAGTGTGAAGGCAAACAGGGTGTGCTGGGTGTCCCACTGTGGGACTGTGGCCCCCTGCTGGCTCAGGGACTAAGTGCAGGCTTCCAGGGCATCAGGGGCTCAATGGTCAGTGAGGTGTAACTACAGAAAACACTGCAAAGAGATGAGAGAGAACAGAATGAGATTACAAAAATAGGATAATCTAATTTATATGGAAAATCCAATAATCTAATCAAATGTATTTCACTGTTTTTACCTCTACATTTAAATGACGTCCGGTACACTGAATGAAATAATGAAATATCCTTCAAATTTAGAGATGCCAAAATTTGTCTACACATAACAGCTGAAGAGCAAATGTGCCAATATAACAATGGTAAGCAGCCAGCAATGCACTGTAATTCACTGTAATGTCTCAAAATTCATTCATCCTGCAAAAGACATCTGATCTCTTCGATCAAACAGAAAGGTCTGACATTCCAAGAGAGTTTCACTAGAAACAAAACATTAGCGAGACTCCTGTGTGCCTTTTTAGGGTCACAACGATCAAGTTACCATAGTTTGAAGCTACACATGGATCAGGTTCCTCAGTGAAACTGTAACGTTCAATAAATACAAAGTCACTGGCAGCACATGCTGGGTTGTAATACACACACAACCACTAATATCAGCTAAGCAGACAAATTTCCAGTATTAAATTCACACTGTGTTGTTTACAAAATAATTTTGAATTCAAACCAACAAAAGTGGCTCTATTCCCAGTATATAGAACAAATATTGGCCACCATATACACACAAACTAAAATGGACCAATTTCAGTACAGTATGACACATGGACACATATAGCCTCAGATGGTTGAGGGGCTACTACATAACACTTTTCATCCCCATGACACTTGCTATATATACCAGTGTTTTATACTGTATACAGCAAAATAGCTTAAACATGTTAAAAGACTCAAACAAACATAATGTGCAGTTCCAAACATGGCGTTTAGTGCTGTTGTCTCACAGCCAGACGTTCAATCCGTCTGAAGCCTCTCTGTGTGGAGTTGTCTGTTTTAATTTCATCCTGGGGTTCCATTTCATCCCACAGTCTAAAGACATGCCAGTCAACCAAGCTGGAAACTCTAAATTATGGTGTGAAATGTATAGCTGTGTGTCAGCCCTGTAAGAGCCTGCCAAACTATGCAGCGTATATCTTGCCTCTCGCCCAATGAATGCTGGGAAAGGCTACGACCCTGCACAGGATAAGAGAGGGGCTGGATTAACATGAAGATGTATGTTTATATTGTTTTGTAATGGATTAAGATTTCATTCACTTACATACTTACAATAGTCTACAGCTTATCCCAGTACCAAAACTACTATCAACACTAAATGAGCACACAGATATAATGTTGTATGAACTCTCTATCTATAACTGCTCCATCTTACTAATCAAAAACATGCAAATGTAAATTAATGAATATGAACATACAACATACCAAAGATGACAATAACAGCGACGCTTTTCTAATGAACTGATGTTCCAGGAGAGCCTTGCGCTTCATCCCGGTGAGTAACAAAGGGACACTTGATACGTGGGCCCAAATATTGCACTCAATAAAACATGCTGCTGTGGCAGCAAAGGGCTGAGCTTAATTGCGAGCACTACTAGACTGTGTGGCAAATGGAACATGGGCACATAACAAACACACATGCAGATAAAGACAGCAGCTGTGTCCACATCATAATGCACTCCTGTGAAGTAACCTAATCAGCCTTGCTGCCACACGGGCAGCCTTTAATTTCCTATCATGCTCCTCTGCCTTTCACAGTTACTTCAATCAGCTGAGTGTGCTGCTTTGGGGCCAAAACCTTCCAATCCATCCTCTCTGTCTTCAGATTTCAGGGGGGGCACACTGAGCAGAAGCTTTTACACTATACAGTAAGACTATATTTGGGATTAAATCTGCAGCATGCAGTGTGTTGTGGAGAGATTAAAGTGACTTATTTGCACTCATCCACGAGTAAATAACATCAAATTACCATACTGGTGGTTTCCTGGTAGTTTAGCCTTTACATACAGAAACTGAGACACACACACACACACACACACACAAATACACACGTTCCATAGTAACACTGTCAGTTCCAATTTAGCAGTGAATGTAGTATAGTGTTGGTTTGTTAACGATGCAGCCAAGCGAGACCCTGTCACCACTATGGGTGACACTAATGGACATGGTTTTAAGCCGTCTCTCTCTCACTTGTGCTAGGCAGGATGCCAGGCGAAAAACCCCAGACTGTCAGCTGATAAATCAATTTGTCGGAACATATCAGAGCTGTAGAACAGATTGACACATCAACCTCAGTGTTCAGAGCAAAACACAAAAACTGACCAAAACACTCATAAAATGCCCTCAGGGATTTTAAAAGAAAATCACAAGGTTGTGTCAAACAGCCAATGTAACATCTTATAAAATAATAAACTTAATCTAATGGGCCAGGAAAAGCAAATCACGCACATCACGTCTGAACAATAAAGTGCGTAATCTGAGCAGAAAATATTGCCTTTGACCTTGGGGTTGAAGGGTGTTTGAAAGGCTTCACATTGGTACTCTGTGCAAATAATGCCCTATCAAGGGAGTGTGTACGTGAGCAGAGTCACACGGGAGTGAAAGGGAGATGGAGGGAGGGACGGAGGGGGGAGGGGAAAGTACAACCACTGTGAAGAGAGAGAGAGAGAGAGAGAGCAGATGCATGATAGGGAGCGCTTGGGGAAAGGAGGGCAGGTTTAGAGACGTGGGAAGGAGGGAAAATTAATACTGATTGGTAGCTCCTTTCATTAATTCTGTCACTACCAATGTGAATAAGTTATGTTCTGCAAGCTGGCTAAAATGTGAGGGAGGGTCAAGCTGATTTTTTCTGTGATTGCCTGAGACTGTTGTTACCCCTGAAACTGTGAATAAGTAACTTTGACTATTGTTTTTCTCCTTAAATGTTCAAAATCTACAAAAAAATAAAATAAAATACCCTGAAGTATAAATACTTAACAAAATATTTAACATCTTATAATGAAGCACATATCTCTGTGATTCCGTGCTTCTTTCAAACTCTAAATGTTTTGTATACAATGTCAAACAGTTTCACTCTCAAATGCTGCAACCTTTGAATTTCAGTGTACATCAGCTATATCATTTCCCAGTGAATGCATTTCTAATATTGATTTAAGTTATTATTCCAAGCTATTAATGCTGATGCTTAATATCATTACATTTACAAACCATCTCATCTCTTTTTAATGATTATTCATGCATGTTTTTACGGTTGTTCTTCCTTCGCTGTGATTTTACGTGGCCATTTACTAGTAACAACACTGACAAAGCAATAAAGCAATGAAAAGCTGACTAAGATTTTCTCTCCAAAAAGATTGGACACTATCTGTTTACCTTCAAACTCGGGTCACCGAGGTGGTCACTTAATGTTCAAACGCAGGTCATGTATCATTCATTCACAAATTGGACAGACAGCACGTCCTCAGCGATTACTTCATCACTTGACCAAGCATCAAATGACCTCTCACAGAAGGGCATCTTCACCAAATCAGGAGAGGAGGAACTCAGAGTACAGACGTTAAATTGATCTGGGGTGAAATGGAGATATGGCGATACACATATCATCCAGGTTTGGGAAACTATACTGCAGGAAGATAGCAGTCATTAAGTGATATCTAACAGTACATCAGTGTGATACAGTTTGTCATCAAAATGTTGAATGAATTTTTTTTTAGTGAAAATCTACTATAAGAGAAAACATTAACAACAATAATGTGTAGCTAATGTATATCTTTCCAGTTTGTCCAATGCAATGTTCTGCTGCTATAAGACTTAATTGCATTAATTTAGATCATTTTAAATGAGCTACAAAGTTAAACAAAAATAGCAAAGGATAAGAAAACTATTTAAAGGATAAACAAGACTTGAATTTATTTTTAAAATGATCCCACCTGTTACAGAAAGTCATTCTAGAAAGAACCTAGGCAGACATGGAAGTTGCAACTTTCTTGCCATTGAAAGTCTATAATGGGATAAAAAAAATTTAATTTTTAATCTGAGATCATCCTCTTCAGCAAATTACAAAAATGTTGACAAATGCCTGATCTCAATATGTTAAGGAATCCTTTTAAAATTGTGCACCTGGATGTAAACTAGGATTTCTTCCCATATACCTTGCAGGAAGACTATTCTGATTTTTTTCAGTATTTCTACTAACTGAACTTGGTGGACGTGATAAAAGATTATTGACATCTACAGTATTGTTTTTATTTACAATCACACACACAGTGTACATAATAACACACCACACTGAGAATTCTTACACAGCCGCTAACTCACTTTATATTCAGTCAGATTCAGCCACACCAATAGTTTCCAGGATAACACTGTCCGGTTCAAAATAACTCATTAACATCCTCCCTGCAGCAAAAACTGAATGTTACGACTGTTATAAACTAAAAACTAAAAATGACATAATGTAGTCGTGACTGTAAATGACAGTTCTTCTGTCACCAGACTCATCCACAATGTTAAATTAGGAGAATTGCTTGGTTAACCATTAACCACCCACATTGCTTTGCCATGTTCCCATGACACGGCATGTAGTATGTATTATTCTCTGACATGAATGATAAGACATGGTAACACAAGAGAATTATGCATGCAGCCAGTCCATGGTGGTTTCATCTCCACACTCTTTCATCATCTAGTTCACATTCACACAACATGGCTATGGGTCTCATTACAATGTAAAATAAAAGCAGGACTGTTATCTGTTATACCACTCGCCACTATTGCAACAACTGGCGATAGTAAAATCTGATGACACGTTTTTATATCAGGCACACGTGAGAACAAGGCAAACACAAAGCCTACGGCCATGACAAAATACAGGATATGATGCCTGCTACAAAACAAATATTCAGCTTTCCCACATTAAAGGCAAAGGAAATGGATTGATAAAGATGTGGCAGCTCCAGTATATTAATGTATATATTTAATGGTAAAAAACAAGTAGAAACATGTGGTCAAGAAAGAGAGTCAATGTGAACATATAGGAATAAGATAATAATACATCAGAGCGGCAGCATGGGAAAAGGGATGGGTTGGCACGGGAAAAGACAGGTCAGTGTAAAGAGTTTAACATGGGCAAGAATGTCACCCTGACAACTGTGAGAGCTATATCTGGATACCAAAACCACATGATGAGAAAGTAACAAATCCAATCAGTCCCCCTCTAAATGTCAATCTGCTCGGTTCACTCAACAAGTGGTCCCCAAATCTGCTCCGTGAATCTGTGAGGTACTCGCATCAAAATCTGAACTTTTCTGAATAAAAGTTTCGAATCCACACAACCTGTTGTGTGACTGACATGATTCATTAAACAGAAATGTGACAGTGACCAAGGTTAAGTATTTTCATTAAATTGATGATGAAATTATTTTTCAGGCTTTATAAAGAGGCATTTTGTTGCAAAGAGGGAAAACAATGGGGGTAGTTACAAAGAGACCAAAATACTTAAAGCGATCTTCAATCTGAGATCTTTTTATTCCAAACTTTTCCCCAATTGTAATTGCTTAAAATAATCCCAGCTGTCTTCGATCAGCAGACTTTAATAAACTCACTTTTAAATGTCTTGTACTGACCTTCCTCTACAAAAAAAGTCATTGAGTTCAAACACATCATCTACTCATTTACTCCAAATAAGTCACTATGTTTTCACAACTTGGGAAAATATAACGAGAAAACTTCTTATAGCCAAACCTCAAATAATACGAACTAACTTCAGTAGACAGGAGGTTAATCTGTTGCACATCTTACTGCATTCATACTTTTACAACCTGTACCACCAAAGGACAATTTTGGAAGGTTTTTAGATAATTTAATAGTATAAACATATACAAATCCAAATCTATTCGACATATAAGTCGATTAAAGACAACACAAATGTCTTAAAAATCAGTGCTATGATCAGTGCAATGATCCATAATTTCTGTATTTATCCACACAGTTGCCTGCTTTAATGAGTTCTTGGTATTTTGTTGAAACTACACAGAAACACACACCTACACACGTACACACGAACACACGTACTCACACACATACGCACACACAGAATAAGGTCATCAACTCAGAACTCTGCTCTAGTGGATAGATTCAGTTCTGTTATCAACAGAAGTGGACAGAAATAATAATAATTGGGATAATAATAATAATAATAATTTGCCCTCACATTAGCAGGACTGCTAATAGTGGGCAATGACATGTGATTAACTCAGAAAATGAATTTGCCTCTGGTGATTAGGGTTCAGATGTCCAGACAGAAACATAACACAGATTTACAACATTCTATAACTGATTTACCGCCTACTAAATAATCTGCAGACATAACTGCATATGTCCCTTACTCATCAATGGGCAGTATCTATGCAGTATCTATTCTACTTGACCCCGTAGAGCAGCACAGGAGAGAAACAACATGCTACATACAATGCTAATAACCCTGCTCGCCTCAAAACGACTCCATTCAACAGATTGTGTAAAACTCCTTACAGTACAACATCATGGAGACTTACTGTGCTGCTGTGGTAGTTATCTTAGCATGGGATGTTCTCTTGCTTTTAATGTTTGCCCATTAAATTAAAAGCTCGCTGCTGTTGGTGTTGCTCCTCCAGCCGGCCACTGTCCTAAGTGGAGTGCGTCCTGCTGGAGAGAGAGAGCGAGAGAGTGAGAGAGAGAGAGAGAAAGCATAGTGAGGTAGGATGGAGGTGGAGTTGAAGGGGGAAAGAGGGAGATGGGGGAGGGTTCATGGGACACAGAGGCAGACAGAAAGAATAAGCGTAGCAGACATCAATGTCCATGGCTAATTACAATCAAGTGTAAATGGATTTGCAGTGTTTTGTGATCTAACAACAGGTGATGATTTCTCTTTTCCTCTTGAACACACTCATTTGCATCAACCAAATGCTGTAAGCAAACACGCAGGCTCCCTCCATTATGAGCCAAATCACATCTATGCCTATTGTTTGGCCTTTATTACATCAACAATGCTAAGTCTGTTTCCCAGAAACATTATTCACTGATTGACAGACAAAAATTGCATTGATTTATCTTGCAGGTTAATCACCGAAAGGGCTTTAGAGGGCGGATTTGGACTACATCCTGGGTTAAAGGTTCATGTAAAGGGCAACCATAGTGCTTCACATGAGACCCACAGAAAGTGCCACTGTCTAAGGGCTGATATGCTTGGTAAATCTGGCCTAATGTAATGCTGCACACAATGATATACTGTAAAGTGCTCAACACAAGGCAAGAATAAAGACGTCCCATATTTCTCATAGCATTTGGCTGTAAGGATCAAATGCTATGAGAAGCATAACTATCAAACCAGTGACCAAGAACAGTTTGAATCTGTTTAACTACAGGTGCACTAATAGTATGGAGTCCTATCAGCAGATATATCAGGCTTTTCACAAATTTAATTTCTATGCATGTCTGACCCTTACTTTTATATACCAAATTTTTCTTCATATACTTTTAGTACTGTGGTATTGTATGCTATTCAGAAGAATAAGAATAGTGCTAAACTGAAGGATCCTTGACGGTATTATTTCCTCATGTTTTGTGTAGATAAATATATATATAGACTATAAATATACACTTAAATACATAGCATTTACCTATATATGGATATATGTTTGAATTAACAAACCTGCTATCTCTCAGATACAAATTGAATCTACATATAATGTGCTATATACTCTGTATTTGTTTGAATATTTAGATACAGGATATTTTGATCTGTGTCGCTAGGAAATACTGTTGCTGCTGTAACAAAATTTCCTGCAAGGGATTAATAGAGTATATCTAATCTAATGTAACTAAAAATGCATACTACATCATATTTTATTTTTAGATAACATAGATTATCACTGACTGTATGATTACTGAAACATTGGTATCAGCCAGTTGTGCTTCAAACATTTTAATAATACAAATACGATGCAGATTTCAAAAAAAGTTGAACATGAGACATCTGGTTCCATGTTTTACTTTACTTGTAATCTGAGGACTCTAACCCATAAAAGGACATTTCAGTTTCTCTTGGACCTTTCAGTTATTTAAAAAAAGATTGCCACCTCCTGTCAACAATGTTCTCATTAGAATTTGCTAAGACTTGCAACTTATGATGTCACAACATGCAGTTATTGCCAAACGTTCTTTCCATGTTGTTTTTTAAAGGAACCATTATGGTACTTCAAAAAGTAGAATTCAGATAATACAATAAAAACTTCCCTAAGAAAAGTACTATATGGAGGACAATTGAAACAATCAGCTACTGTGTCTGTTGAAAAATACTGCAACAATATGGCTTTACTCCTTAAAAAAAGGGCAAAAAAAAGCCCAATGTAAGTCGTAAGATTATAACATGAAAATACTGAAAAGCATCCATGCAATAAGCAGTGGTTCAGTGTTAAGATTTAAGTTTAGAATGTGAAAATAGTTTAGCAAGACCACATGAATCATTAAAAGGCGAAAAGCTGTAACAACTAAGAACTACTGACAATACTGCTCCTCCAGTTTAATGCTAATGGGAAATCAATCCATCCATCTATCCATCCAGTTTCTATACTCACGTATCCTATTTAGAGCCGTGGGGGGGCTGGGAGTGTGTTTACACGGATACGGTAACAGTCGCTAAGCTACATTTTACAAAAGATGCTTTCTGGACACTAAAATCATAATGTTTCGTAAAAACAAGATCTATGTCAAAGCTTACGACCTTACGAGGATGAACAAGCCAGACAGACAGACAGACAATGTTCCTCCCAACTGGCTGTTTTCCTTTAATGGTAAACATTTGCTCAGTCTTTCATCTTGATAGATTTCCCACCCCTCTGTTTTCAGCTGCATCTGGTCAGAAAGAGGGGTTTGGTTTTGCATTCTGCCTGTCAGTTATTTTTTTCCCCGCCTTACAGCTGAATGAAGATTAAGGCCACATTGAGCATTGTTGTACAGAATAAACAGTATGTGTCTGAGTCATGTGTAGTTTTACACACAAAGGTGCCATTCATTTTCCACTCCTATATGTGGGTCCATTGATTAGAACATAGAGTAATGTTATACGAGCAGCTACTGTTTTTATTGATCTGTCTATCACATCCAGGACTGATCAAAGACACAAATCAGCTTTAAAGAAACAAAAGTGGAATGACTGAAGCCAGGACGTGTTTGACAACAAAGGGTAACTGAAAGGTGATAAAATGACATCATTAATAGTAATTGGCTTACATTTGACCGTGACAGTTGATCGATGTTCAGGTACTAGTCTGTTGTAAGATATCAGAGTGTATTAACAAGATTGACACAAACATACCGATGAAGTCAGCTCACGTCAGACCGGACGATATCCTGTATCTCCAAAAATATCTTTCCTTTCAACAACCGCCGCTCTTTGGTTCGTTCATGTTGGCCCGACATTTCAGTATAGTAATTAATTAAGACATTTTAATGAGAGACGAGGTGTAACCGTCATGTTTGGGAGATGCTAAAATCTGAAACGAGGACACTTCCGAACAGATTATTCCTACCTCCTGTACAACACAAAACCCAAACAACTTGGACAGTTGGACACAAAAGCGGTAATATGGCGAGTCTACACAAGTGAGAGCGTCTGTGAAATGATACGAAGAAGTGAAAGAGGAGGAACAGGTGAATCTTACTTGTTCATTTCGTTCGTGTTCCTTCAAGGTCGTAAAGTTTCTCGAGGAAACTTCAGCTCAGCTGTGACAGCGGCTCCTCCGTTCCATTTGGTCGTCTTTGAAGTAAGGCATTGTGGGAAATGTAGTTTAAACATGCAGCACTAAGAGAGTAAAAATTTAATGGGATATATGAGAAAATGCATTCAAAAAATCACCAAATTTCAACAGAAGTTTAAATTAAATAAAATTAAATAAAATTAAATAAAATTAAATTAACTACTACAGTAGCCCTTACTTGTTAAGATAAGGTATTTTAAATTTGTCTTTTTTATATCTGCGTTGTATATCATTTTATACATATAATTCTCATATGTACGTCGCTTTGGATAAAAGCGTCTGCTGAATGCGAATTGTAATTGTAATTGTAATTGTAATATTTCTCCACAATGTATCCTGATGTATAATTTATATCACTAGAATTCAAAATAAAACATAATAAAGATGCATCACCTCGATTAATTGATTTTGTATGTTTATTGTGTTATATATTCAATTAAATTATTTAATTGCAGCAAATCATATCACAAAACTGCAATAACTCAAACTACCCAAAGTAAAACTGCTGCGACTCAGGACATATCAGTACATATGGTACTTAAATTCCTTCACTTCTGTTGTAAACAAGATTGTTTATTACCTACTTTCATACATGAGAAAATGAACAGATGCACAAAGTATCATATGGAAGATTTAATACGTATGTACCACATATTCAAGTTTCCACTTACTTGCCCTATCTTACAAATATATGTGAAGGTTATACACCCACGGGCACATTGAACCAAGCTCAGTATCAGCAACAAGTCACATGAACTGTATTTTGAGAAATCACATCACACCCTGTGGATATTTTGGGTTGTCCTATCTGACACAAAGAGTCTGCACAGAGTGTGTGACCAGGGACACACTAGAATGGACACAGTGGCAATAAAATAACGCAGATCAAGTCGGTTCATGACTTAAGTCTCTGGCCCATAAGATTAGCAACAGGGACCTTGACAAAACGTCAAGTCTGCTCACTTGTAATATGTGTCACTAAAACCATCTGTACTTATTATTTTCAGATTTTCCCAAACTAATGACGCCGACATCTGACTGAGGCAAATGCTGAGCTATTTAAGCCCACTGGACAAACCATCAAACACACTCGAGAAAGTGCAGAGAAACATGCATGTTCCCTCTAACGCCGACAAACACACACACGTGATCTGATGCCTCGTGGCTTGTTGGAGCTGAAATGTGTGAGACTGTGTCTACCTCTAGTGGCAAAAGTCTGAAACGAATGAAAATATTTTACTGATGTTGAAGGTTGAAAGTAGGATTAATAATGATTCATCTCACTTATATCGATATATTGAACATCTGCTTTATTCGTGGAAGTGGATGATAATAATTTTAATGAAATATGAATAACTGTGCAAAATATTTATGTCTGATGAACCTAAATTTAAGTTAATTTGATCTAAACACTGGTAACTGAATGCATTCAATCCTCAAATATATACTTTTAATAAATATAAATAATAAATTTGTTAGACAATAATCAATACAATTTATCGATAATTATGTAAACCATGTGCAAATATTTTGGTCGTTATTTTATTCAGATTTTATTAGTAGATCAATAAAATAAAATCAAACATTGAACAATATCAGTAAATATGGTCCCACATTCGGATCTTTTTTTATGATTGTTTATTCTCACATATGCTTCCTTCATTAAATCGATGTAAAACAGTGACTCTCCTGGTTCATGTGGCGCGTTACAGCTCTACTGTCTATTGTTAAGAAACATTGCTCGGTGGACAGTGACCCTACAGTTTCTACATGATTTCTGTCTGAAAGCAGTCATTAATAATTAACCATGGTCTCCATATATCCAGTGAGCTAGTGGTCTGCTCCAGGCCACTTCCTCTCCCAAGGACAATGGAACCATTTCCTGCAGGGTAGAGTCAGAGGAAGAGACAAGATTGAGCTAAAAAGGCCAGTATTGTAAAGCAGGGACATCATATCAGCGTGTCCTGACCTTACACTGAAAGGCAGACTGGACTGTAGAGTAAGATTTGTGGTCTGTTTGCTGCATGGGATGATAAAGACAAGACAGGAGTTTAATCAGCCACAAACCAGTGCAGTCTCATTTTTAACACTATTTAGAGCAGATCAAAAATTAATGAATTTATATGTGTTTGTGTGTGTGTCAATGTATCTGTATCTGAGACAGAGCAAGAGAATTAGAGAATAATTCACCTGCAGACAACAGCTCCAACTTATTTATTTCTGTTACAAATAGCATGATTTGCTGACAACAATGGGCCCACTTCATTGAAATGCTGAAACCTAGAAGACAGGTGACTTTGGACAGAGTCAGTATGAGCTGCAGTCCCACATGAATCTCAATCTTTTATCCTGGCGAGAGTTCTAAATAAAGAGGCTGCTGTGTTCCAAACAATGGTACCATTCATGCCCCTGACTGAGGGTCTGTGTGCACCGACCAGGGATAACTGAGAAAGCTGGAACTAGTCACTGACATACTAAAATGTTTAAATAGCCAAAAACATTTTTTTATTTGACAATGAGAAGTTTGGAGTATACGTGCACATTTATGGAAATTTCTAAATGGCAACATGGGAGAGTTGACTAAGCATCATAAGCATCATAAGCATCAGCCTTTATCAAAATAAAGATGAAAAGTGTCAACTGGGGTTGAAGCAGAACATTGTAAGACCTTCACTTTGATAAATATAAAGAGCTATGTACTCAGCAGTGACCCAGCTTGACTTGTCCCAGTCTGTGCCTGTCTCTAATAGTTTGGGGACACAAATGATGACTGCCACAATGACCACATGGGAGAGAGCCTTGGTATAACAGCCTGAGGCGGGAGCCTGACCTATCTGAGTCTTTACTTCATTTTCTAAGGTTTATTGAAATTAAAGCTACATGTCACTGGCAAACGTAAATGGAAAGGGTCCAGCAGATCAGTTGGAATTTCCGGAGAAGAACTGACTTTTTAGAGGTATATTAGTAAATTGTCTGAATCAGTTTAACCTCTATTGTTGTGGTGGTGTCCATAGTTGTGCTTTCTTAGTTTTGTTTTGGCTGCCTTACAGCACCGTAAGATAAATGCATGTTGATTTTACATTGCGTAAGAGGGATAAGATGTGAATTATGACAAATTATCATATAAACATTTGGAAAAGGAAGTATGAAAAAGCTATGGTTTGAATAGATGCTATGATATATGTTATTTCCAGTGGTAGCATTACAGATTAATGTAATACCAAATGCTGGATTTTATTTGATTATTATTTATTATTATTACCCAAATTCCACAAGTATTGTGAATATTTTTTCCTTTTTTTAAGCTTTGAAATTTTTGATTCCCTTATAATTATCATTGATGTGTTTAATATCAGTGATACAGATTTTCTTTATCTTTGGAATTTCAAATAAAACTTGATTGTACTGACTGGTGGTTGTGTCGGAGTTTAAGGGGTTAAAACAACATGTAAATTTCTGAACTACCATTAATGATGTATGTTTGGCACACATTCAGTCCATATTTCCTCTCTCTTAGTGTCTAACAAACAACAATAAAAGAACAAAAGAAGTGCTCTGTAGATATAGATCCAAGGGGAGAAAATAAAGTGTGTGACAGTCACACACTCGAGTGGCTGCTTTCCAAACACACACACAATAATCTAATGTTTGACCTTAGCGTGAGTCGCCTGCTCTGTCTGTGCTCACTGCTCTGAGTCATTGTCATGTCTGGGTTTCATGACATCATCAAGGTGTGGCTGCTCCTCCCCCACAGGTGCAACTAATCCTCTGAAGCACACAAAGGCGCTGCAGTCTTGTTTTGTAGAATGTATACATGTATTTATAGAGACAGACAGAGAGAGAGAGAGAGAGAGAGAGAGAATAGAGAATCTATCTATTTATTGCTCTCATACACAAAACCATTACTATGATATAGTATGCTGAATGTGGGGATTGATTGAAAACTTATTCGCCTTAAATTGTGGAAAAAAGTAACTTCGAATAAGTTTTCCACCTGTTTGGGCTCCCTGCACTCACCGCTACATAAACATGAAAAGCTATAAATGTATAGAATTGTAGGAAAAGTAACTGTAACACCCTGGTGTGAGTGTGTGACTATGTGTTGATGTTACTTGATGCGTTACGCGCTGTTTTCCAGGCGGTATTCTTCTAAAAATCCACGTTGCGATTGCCACTCGTAGACTTTCTCCAGATGTGTGTTTATTGATACCAGTTGGTAAGAATGACAGTAAATAAAATGACTGTGGGCGCTGGGGCCGTCAGGGTGGGGTCGTGACAGGCGGAGGCGGAGGCGGAGTCTGCGCCGAGGTGACGCTGCCTTGTCTCATTTTTCGTTGAGAGGACTGCGCCTGGAACTGTGTTTTTGCGTATGTGTGCGAGCGTGTGTGTTTGGGAAGGAGTACGGAGAAGTGTCCGGGACGCAGAAAACAACGCAGATCTGGAATAAAGTGCCCGGTTTCTCTCCGCGTTTCCACAGGTAAGACCCGCACATTCTGCGCACTTCTGCACAAACTCATCCGTGTATGTTTCTCTGCGTACTTCGGGCTGCTGCTGCTGCTGCTGTTGTTGGCTGTGGTTGTTATTGTTTTGTTCGGTAAATTTCACCATTGTTCGTCTCTTAGTTTGTAATGTCGTCATCTCTCAAGGTGACGTTTGTTAGCCATTTGTTAGCCGTTTGCTAACGTTTTCTTACTTTTTTAGCTAGCTGCTTATCCAGTATTGTGTTTTGCAGTCATTTCCGCGTGCCGCAGGCGAAACTAAAACTGGCGAACAACTCTTCGGGAATTAAAGTTTTTACGTCTTCATATTTGTTCAACTCTGTTTTCCACGGGACTTCGTCAACTTTAAGCAGGGGGCTCGAATATCGATCAACTTTACGTCACCATTCACTAGAGAAAGAGAGAGTGAGTAAGATAGAAACACAGGTGGAGAGTACTGAACTGTATCCCTGTTTACCAGATAGATAGATAGATAGATAGATAGGTTGGACAAACCTAGTGAACACTGTTTGTGACATTTGGTGACTCCTCATTCACACATCTGTAATGGGTGACTGAGTGACTCTAATAAGGATCACACCAAGAGAAGTTTTGGTCTGACTAGAACTCCCACCCACTCCCACACAGAGGTACATGATGGTGTTGCCAAATCTTCCATGATGTCATCACCTTCGCAGGAATCTGCCTGTACCGTGTGATTTATGACACTGGATTTACAATCGTGCTTGGTGAGAGCACAAACAAATTTTTGAATTGATAGTCTACCGAACTCGGCATCCAGCTGAAATGACTTTCACCTTACACTTTTCTTAAGTGATAAAGTCGTTAGCTCTGTGCTCCAGGGTCAACATTAATATCCTTTAGAGGCAAATTTGAAATTGACACTTTGGAACTGAACCCTTGGAGCCTTCACAGTTAACACTAAATCTTAACATTTCTTTCATTTCAATCAAGTCCCACTATCACAAATGACAAAGAATGCAGCCAAACAAGTTTGTGGCGTCCAACTCCTTTCTAATCCACTGCGTCCAGCTGAGATCACAAACTGTGTGGGTGCGTGTGTGTTAGTTTGAATAGAGTTGGGTGGCTCGCCTGCCAGTGCCATTACGTTCTGCCAGTCAGGCTTCACCCATGCCTGTTCTGGGCCTGATCTGTGAAGTTTATCAGTAGCAGGGAGCACCCTCGTTGGAAAGCTCTTCCCATCTGCCCTTATGGAAGAGGGTGATGGGACAGAAGGGGTGTGTGTGTGTGTGTGGGGGGGGTAGAACTACTGTAGATTCGCAGCTCCAGCTGTGGTGATATAATCTCCCCCCTTCTGTTTAATTCCCTGATACTGCCCTACATTAGCAGAACAGGAGGCTGGGAGTTCCTTCGGTTTATAAGCAGGTCTACCACACACCCGATATTTTTTGTGAGATTTCTATTTCTGTGCATATACTCTTTTCTCTCTGTCTCACAGACTGACAGAGAACCAGGGTCTCTGTTACAGCTACTCGAGTTGTGTGTCCTGCTTTGTGTCTACAGATCACCCGGGCTTTGTGTTTTTACGTTCCCATGGAGATGGGGGCACACTGGGAGATTGAGTTTCTGCTCAGCCGTGATAGGGCTTTATGTGGTGGAAGTCCAAAGGAAGGTGATGGGGCAACATCGTAATCTCCAAGGAGTTAACCTCCTACAGCCTAACACCAGATCTGCATCAGACAATGCCCATGCCAACCCAAAACAGATTTATTTAAGCCTGAACTTTCCCACAGACCCTGTGTTGTGTTCATTAGTATCTCTAAACAGAGAACATTAAGGCAAGAAATCACAGATGTTAATGTGCTGTCTGAAAACAGGCAGTTTGACTGGTTCTCCCTGCAGGCCAAGAGCTATAAAAGTAAACCAGTCAGGTGTAACTGAACAACAGACTTCCACTGAAACAGCTCACTCAATCCAAACAATGATTTTTAAACCCTATGGTTTGGTGGATTACTAAAAACTGACAGCATTATTTGTGAACATTCAATGTTCGATCATTTTAGTATTTATGTTGCCCTGCCGTAATTAGTCAAGTAAAATGAATGTCTTATTTTTTTCAGATTAGATTGTTAATTAGAATTACAATGAAGCCACTTAAGTGATCAATGAAATCTTAAACATATGGTCACACAGGTTGCAACACATCATCACGTCTTATGGGGACAGTGGTCCACATGTACGTCTTAAATGTCAATATTACATCAACATCAAACTGGCCAAATTGTGATTTATATTAAATATTAATGATAGGGATTAGGAATTAATAGTTTTTCATTCCTATGCATTTTCTCTTTTATTGTAAGAAACACCTCTCTATCTTATAATGTCAAAGGCCTAAATGAGGTCAAATCCTATCAAAGCTTTGTCCAAAAAACACACTAACACATCAGCAAATGATAAACTGGAAATAGCTGTTTGTTCATGAATTCATCAGCATGGATTTTTTTCATTGCTGACACAGTTCTGCATGCCAAAACACGGAGGGAGTGAACCAGATTCAAGCCCTGACTCAAAAGACAAAGTTTTCACAGTTGGATGTGTTTACTGATGAGTTGTTTTTCTTAGCACACTGACTGGGATGAGTCCTGCTACGTTTTTTTTTTCCACCTCCCACTCACTAGGCCTTTAATTACATATCGCTGAGAGATTGAGGATAGGGACGACGGTAAGGGTGTGGCTGAAGCAGAAAGTAAATCAACAAGCAATCAACATGCATTAGAAATGCTGCAAATCACCACGCTGACATTAATCATGCGCGCTTGTCACAGTTGTGTCAAATTTTTTGTGCGTTTAATCATGTCCCGTATTTGCTTTTACTTGGGCTGGGAATGTTGTGCAACTGCATACTTTGAAAAAAAATCTTTGGTTAAACTGAGGAATGCACATTGGTCAGTCAAACATCACAGCTGTTTTTCTTCCTGTTTCCTGTTTTCAATTTTTAAGCGATTCGACTCTAATCTAGGTATTGAACAAATTATACCTCTGCTTTTCATAGATTTTGTAAAAAAAAATACTTTTACTGCTTTTTCTTTTCTATCAGCTATCTTTGCCAGTGCGAGATGTGAATTGTGAACTGATTTTACCACTATTCTCTTTCGATATCCAAAACAGTCTTTCAACTTGGCAGCTGAACTTGTTCCTGTGGCACAATGTATTTGTTATTGTCCCCAAAGACAATGTCCTGCTCTCCCAAACCCTCCACGGCTCTAATCTCCCTGAAAAATTCATCATCTGTCACATCGCCTCAGTGCTCAGCAGCACACCACTACATAGGAGCACGAGCTGAAACTGCTTGTCAGGGGAAAAAAAGGAGGGGGTTGATTTGGATGTAACGTCGGTCACCAATCTTGGCCGGTGAACACACAGAGCCATCTTGATGTGCTTCATCCTTTTGGTTGCATCCAGTTGGGACACTTGAGACTCAGCTTCCTTTTCACGGTGACAGCAGTCAATGGGACAATGCTGCTTCTCTTTCCTCTTTACCCCAAACAAAGTAACTGGAACAGAGACTCTCTGTGCTCTATCAGAGACTGAGTTCATCCTCTACCTCCCTACCGTCCTCCAAACAACGAGGAGGGGCGTCCTATTTAGGACCAAACACATAAATCATTACTTCACATTCTCCAAGCTGAAAAACAAGTCAGACACCAAAAATTTAACCCGTTTTTGCCACATGCATGGAGTCGGGTTTTTGCTAATTAATGTCATGATTTGGAAAAATGTGCACATGCTTTTCTCCTCGTTCTGTTTCCTCTCTCTGTGTCTGATAGAGAATCTGAGAGCGCATTGTGAACTTTGTTGCTGTCCTTTGTAATTCAGGGTACACCCCTTTTACTCATTCCCTCGTTCTTTATCAGCTCTCCAGCTTTGTGAAATCTGACTCTGCACTCAGGCACCTCCTCTGAGACGGCTCACGTTTCCTCTGATTCACTGCGGGCCTACTGGGAGTAAACAACTCCGTACCAGTTTCCAGCAGCCATACTGTAACCACCGGCCCAATTCGGCTCATTAGAGAAGCTGTAGTGCATCCACTGACACATCCAGGGCCATCCTGCGTTCTTATTTATTCATTGGCACACTGACTGCAGTTGACAGTCTGTGTTTTGGGACACTTTAAGGCTGACACATTTTGTGTATTGCACAAGTGCACACACACCAGTATTTCATTGTCTGTTCCCATTTTGAGTTTCTGTTTTTGGTTCTTGGCACGCTGACGTTGCTATGGTCTGGATTTTATCAGCTGCCTGTTACAACTAATTGATGAATACTCCCTCAGAGAGTGAAAAGTACTGTTAAAATATGAGCCAGACTGATACTGGATTTTGGAAGTTCATAAATGCATTGAGATTTAGGGGTAAAAAAATCTGGTAGATTAAATTAAAAGAGCTGCCATATTTGGCAGGACTCTCACAAATTTGGTTCTTACTGTGTTAGTAAAGATGTTGTTGTGCTTAAATGTTGTACGAAAGCTACGTGCTGGGGCAGGGTATTTGTACAGTTCACATATTGATATGGTCGTGAATTCCATTTATACTGTACATTTATACTGTATACTGTATATCACAATACATGTATAATCACAAAAACTTAATACATAGTATCGGCAACTAAACAATATATGTAATATTGTATCAGGAGGCATTTCCTACCCCTGTATGGCTCTTAATACAACAGTACCTAAGAGGCTGTGTGATTATGATGGAATTAACTCATGTCATTTGAGTTGACACCACTTCAGTGTGATTTGCTGGTCTGGAACAAACTAACACATCACAGGAGCTTAACCTATCCAAAAATAATGAGACTTAAAAAAAAGAGAAGATTTAAGCTGTATAAAAACACAGCGACTCTCTTTATTTCAGCTTGCCATCTGATATTCAAATTTAAGTGTGGGTAGTGCACAATTTCTATCACAATGCACCATGGAAATCTTAGTCAACCTCCCACTGAAGCTTTGTTTGCGTTCCGTGTTTTTGTACCTTATGATGAAAACTGGTCCGGTCAATGGTTCATTGTTTGTACTGAGGAAGTAACTGGGTGAGTTCCATGTCCATCAAAGACTGCTAAGAGCTCCAGCTGCACTGACCATACAGAAAATTAACAGGACTCCTATCAAACATGAATTCACTGCATGTTTTTCTGACAGCCTGTGCTGTACCGTACTGTTCTAGTATATCATCCTGGCTCTAATGAAGACACTAAGCTCCGTGCAGTGCCTTTAGCCGACAGCAGTTTGTTATGATACTTAGATATGTATGTGCATACTGTAACAAAAAAATTGCAGCTGCCCTTAACAAACTTCTCCTTTCAACTCAGACAGGCTGACAGCATTGGCTAGTCAGATAATGGTGACCTCAACTTCCTGTCACCCACCACAATAAATCCATTAGCTGTGCACCACTTCACATCCTCCCATATTGATTTATAACTAACAGCTCTCACGTTATCCCCCACTGCCTACATTACAGTGCCTTAACAGCTATTGTCAGAGGAGGGAGGGATGGAGAGAATAAGGCCAGAGAGGGTTTTGGGGCCATGGAGGTTTTGTCGGGGTGGGGGTGGACCACTGAGAGCTGGAGGCTCAGCTGGTGACACTGGACATGGACTGCATCAAGAGGATTGGGCTGTGTAAGAGCTGGGTGTTAAAGTCATCTGGGAAACATTGTAATCATAAGAGGATGGAGTGTTGCGTGTCAGAGAGCAAATACATTAGACGGTGCGTGTGTGCTGGGCGGGTTAGTCTATATGTCAATTTGGTGTTTTTGTTGTGTGCACAGAGTTAATATGTTATAATCTGCTTTATTTTTATGTCAGCTAATGTGATTTTATCTCTCCTGCAAGAAACCACAAATCATCAGATGTAATTTAAGCCTAACATTGTAATGCAAATAATGCTAAATTCAGATTTATTTTTCTAATTTCAAGCAGCTATAAGAAAGACTAAGAGCGGACAGAAATGTCTCAGTGATATGTTACAAAAGAGTTTTTGGTAGCTTTGGGTGTGAATAAACACTTTTATATATGGTTGGAGTCTATGGGGAGTATATGAGTGCCATGAGATAACATTTGTTGTGATTTGGCACTATATAAATAAAATTGAATATGGAGCTCATCAGCAACACCCTAGGCCTCTACTTCAACTAGATTAACATTATGCTGGGTTTAACATAGATAGACCTAGTAGACTTTACCAACGGCACATGGAAGTCTTTCAAATTAGACATAGTCTGTATGATATGAGAAGAATGTGTATGTCCATTAACCAAACGGTGAGGATTAAAAAAAACCTCTTAAGAGTTATCTTAGATTAATTAAATGAAGTATAGCTGCAATAGAACTACAGGTTATGTCTTGTGTGTGTGTGTGTGTGTGTGAGACAGTGTGTGTCCTCTGCCACACCCAGTTCACTCATACACCTACACTCCACCACCACACCCTTTCTCTGCTCTTGTCACCCCTAGGGAGACACTCCTTTTCTGGAGGAGGGAAGAGAGGCCTAGAGAGAAAACATTCTCACCATTATCACACTTAACTCATTGGTTGTCACAAAAGCAATGATTTCTTCAGCATGCCTGTAAGCCATTAGAAGAATGGAGTAGTTTTAAGGGTGTGAGTTTGGCCACAAAAATGGATTAATTACACACGCCCTTTACTTAATTTACAATATTCCTTTGCTCCAAAAGTCCTGCATTATAATGAAGGAAAATATGAACATGTATTAGCAGTAAAATGCACTGCAAAGTAGAAGGACTTGAGCACACAGAAGTGTTTAGTTTCACTGAAAACCAGTTTTAGGATCATGCTTTCAGATTAGTTGAAGGATAACAAGGAATAAGATGTGAATAAAATTTAAAAAAGAGAGGATAAGACTGAAACCAATAAAAAACAAAAGGGCTGAAGTAGATGATAAGAATGCAAGGAATGTGGGGTAGAAAGGAAAAGTCCTAAGTATAGATCTTATGCAATCTTATGCAAATTGCAAAATGGGCGGCATGGCTTAGGTGGTAGGGTGGTCGCCTAGTGATCGAAGGGTTGCCGGTTCGATCCCTGCCCATCCATGTCGAAGGTCCCTGAGCAAGACCCAACCCTGAATTGCTCATGACAAGCAAGTAGGCCTTGCATGGTTACCTCGGCTGTCGGTGTGTGAATGAGTGTATGAATGGGTGAATGAGAGGCAAACATTGTACAGCGCTTTGGATAAAAGCGCTATATAAATGCAGTCCATTTACCATTTACCAAATTCAGGTGTATACATTTACACAACAGTTCAAGTAGAAGCAAATGAAAGAAAGAACAGTACTTTATTGATCCCCTTAAGGAAGTTATTTCTCTGCGTTTAACCCATCCTAACTATGAGGAGCTGTGGACAGCACTCACATACACAGGCAAACACACACACACACACTATCGCCTGGTGACCAACTCCAGATCTTCAGCCTAGTGCCTTGGTCAAGGGCAATGGCACGAGTAATTACCCCAATGCAAATGCTTTTGTGGGTGGGGGGGGACCGGAGCACACAGTGGAAACCCATGCAGACACGAGGAGAACATGCAAATTCTGCAGAAAGGTTTGGAGATCAACTACAGTATTTTCCTAATATAATTGAAATAATAATAGTAATAATCTCAAAAATGGTAATAAATTAAATTCCTGTATTGTACCTCAGTTATGTGATATAAATATTATGTTTCTGAGAGAACAGTGAAGAGTTAAAAAAAAAAAGGGGGGGGTTTTCCCCAGGGAATGATTTTATGGCACGGACTGAACACGTTAATGTGGAATGTCACACTGGCATTACATTGCTGAGCGCTAAACAGAATCCAGGGCTGCTTTGTTCCAACTTGTTCATCAGCAGGTTTCACCGACACACATTCCAGCTTTTACACAGAAAGTCTTCCTACGTGTCTCATACACAGGGGCAGTCGCTTATTAAGACAGTGGTAGGGGTGTGAGAAGTGTGCTATCTACAGGAAAAGGTCTGGCCTCCATGTTAGCGTTGTATGTAGTCATGAGTGGATGACAGAGCAAAGTACAGCGAGAATGAATGGGTGAATCAGTCATTAACTGGAAAAGAGCAAAGTCCAGTCGGAAACACACAACACAGCAACAATGAGTATCGTCATAAAGTAAGACAAAAGATGCAATAAAAAATCTGATTTGGAGCCCTTTTCCTTTTCTACTGGCATGTAAAATCAGGGTACATTGAGATGGCCAGCATTCAGAAACATGTCCCTGTGTACAAAAATCAAACTGGAACAACATTTACCAGCAACAAGTGAGCAGCGCTTCACACATCAAATGGATCAGCAGATTAAACCCACACAGCAGAGAGCCGGAGAGCAGTTTCGGTTACCTTGGCGATATTCGGGGCGTGTTGCAACAATGTAACAGTCGGCTGAACTCCATGCCTCACCCAGGAAAAAAAAGACTACACAAACACTCCCCACCATTTTCTGAAAACAGGAAAGTTTGGCCAGTGTGGACACAGAGAGAGTGGACACTGGTTCTACAAACAACAAAAAATAGCTGGTTTTTTTTTACTCTCCCTATCTCCTCCAAGAGTCTTTATCTTATCTTAGTCTTTATATACTCAGCAAATGGATCAACAAGTGTGTGCCCCGGCTTTTGAGTATTTCAATTCCATTCCCTTTCCAGAATTGAACAGTTAACAAATAGATAATGCTCCATTCTCATGATTGGCACCACCTTTGTGCTTGTGTTCAAAAAGGTACCACGCCTTTACAGTGTGCGGTGAGTGTTAAGCATAGTTTCTGTCTGTGGTCCGATGAGTCAGTTAATTTATCACCTGTAAGGTAGCATGTAGCTGCAAGCACAGACAGTTCTTTGGGCCTGGTCTCATGACATTCCATGGTAGAGATTAGAACTCACAAGCTGCTCCCAGAGAGGGTGAAAGTAAGGCTAAGTGACGCACCTTGCACGATACTCAAATGGAAATTGATTTGCTTTGAACAAATACATATAGAAATAGCAAGAGATGCGTGAGTCATTAGTTCACTTAAGTGTTATAGGGATAAACACTCCTGTGGACAAATGGAGGAGGAACATGCACATTTTGTTGACATCACAATGTGATGTTATAGACATTGAACTACATAATGATTTACAGGTTATGTATAGTGAATCCAGAAGGGAAAGGACTTTACAGGATCTCTGTAGTGGTGTGAAAAGTCACAAATTATCCTCTCAACCATTGGCAGTCCCTTTTTTTATAGACACTGAAATGTCAAAGCTCCCTGCATGAACCAAAATGACACAACCACACACACACACACACAAATACGAACTAGAATGGACATCACATGACGCTTTGTACAGAAAAGTGGACTGGGTTGGATGTGGGAGTGAAACATGAGATTAACACATCCTTATGCAAAGCCAGACACCAAAAAGATAAGGGAGTGGTGATCCAGCTAATACATCACAAACATAGCAAGTATGAAGCAGAGAGATAAAGCGGCTCTACTATGTACAAGCTCCTTTTCACCATACTCCATTCATCAACTTTGATTTGCTTTGCTTACTGTTGAATAAGCTTGTATTTGTGTGCATTTGTTTACCAGAGTTAGGTGTGACAAAGGTGACAGTGGTGTGGTTAAATATTCACATGTCCCTGGTAGTGCACCAGGTTGCCAGGGCAACATCCAGGATCTGCACCCCAACATGTTTTATTACTGCAAAAGATGGAAGAGAAGCAAACTTTAACTGGAACCAACAATAAATCGACCTCCCCTGTGGTACTTGCATACTTTCACTGGCATGCGGACACAAAAAACCACGTGCTAACAGTGTGCTCGGTAAAGAATCCCGTCAGTAACACTCCCTAATGTCATAACCATCTGAAAACACTTGGGCTTCTACAGTGGAGACATTGTGTTGTTGGTCATATGTCACATAATATATGCAGACGCTTTCGTGGTGAGAAGAAAGAGGAATTCTGTGACGGATGACATTCGTGCCACAGAAATGTGGAGATGGTGAACATGCGTGCGAGTTCTGAAGGAAAGAGGTTATTTTGGGTCTGTGGAGTCTCAAGGAACTCTGGTTTTTGGTCTTGATTTAAGGCATTAAATGATAACCCTTGTGTACAATGAAAACCAGACAGAGACAAGAAGTTTTGTGTTTAAGTACAAACATTTTTGAATTTTGAATGTTTAATTGTCCTGTAGAACTTGTAAAAGCAGTTATGTTAATAGCTGAGCGACGAGCGGCAGAAGAATGATTTTAGTAAAAAAACATACTGCAGCAAACATGTACCGATGTGTAGAATGGCAGTTATGCAGTCTGGTGTACTAATGCAGCAAGACATACATTATGTAACAAATTCTTTACTTTTAACACAATGAGACCAAGAAGAAAATCAGTGTTTGTTTTAAAAAGTTAATGGATCAAAAGATGGTGGATTTAAGCATTGAGAGCTGTGTGTAATGACAAACGGCGTGAGAGTTCTCACTCTCACCCCTGCACTGGAACACTCAAAACCTGCCGAGCAGGTCCAGGATTGCAATGTGTCAGCAGTAGGCTGCTCCCACAGATGTATGGGTGGAGGCTGGGGCCAAAGGTCACTTGTTTTGCTGGCATGCCTGAGATACAGTTGTCTGTGCATGCTCCTCCTCCCCCTCCTCCCTCATCAGTTGCTCAGTGTTCAGTGTCACTCTGTGGTCATGGTGCACAGTTCAGGGAGGGGAGAGGTCATCATATGAGCTCTCATGGCGTAAAAACTTGATGACCTGCCCCATCGCTGTTGCAGTGTTTATTAATTCATGAAATGATACTAAATATTTGAGGAACACGATAGTCACTTATGACTCAGTTCCTGATATGTATGTGTTCTCTCTTTCCAGGCTGTCTTCATCGTTGATTTGATAACAAGAGGCAAGGATGGCAATGCATAGTAAGTCATACACCTTTTTTAGATGTGATTGTAATTTGAGTTGTATTTTTATATCTCCCCATTCTTTTGAATTAATTTGATGATGGCCACTTCTTGTTATTGTTTTCATGCACTTACATTGAGCTCCGTAATTCAAGTTCAAGCACCAACTCCCCAGTAGAGACCAACTCCCCATTTAAATTGATATGGCAACAATTTTACAATGGCAGATGTATCACTTGAAATTCGCAGCAGTTGAGCCTGTAGTTTGGCTCTGAACAAAATGATCTGATTTCTATCATCATCATCTCCATTTATTCAAGTAGGTGATGATGGCACGGCGAAGGTGGCAGGGTGGCAGCAAACACTGTATAGCACAGACTCGGGCATCCAGTCTGGGGCCACCACAGTGACCCAAGACGATGGTGTGGACTACACCACAAAGCAGTACACCATGACCACCACAGTCACGAGAGACATCCCTGGTAAGTTGCCTGCACTTAGCACTGACATGGAAGGATCAAACATAACTTTACCTCTTACGATTATACCCACACTCCTCCTATTTTCTTTTTTTGCTTTCAACAGAATTGGAAAGCCAGTTCACTATGACCAGAGCTCAGCGTATTCGGGATGCAATGTTCCCAGAGACGCTGGAGGAGGGTACTGTCATCTTGTCTTCTCAGACCGACCCATCCCAGATGACCAACGTCCAGCGACTGGCTGAGCCCTCCCAGATGCTCAAGACAGCCATCATCCATCTGATCAACTACCAGGATGATGCTGAGCTGGCCACACGGGCAGTGCCTGAGCTCACCAAACTGCTCCACGACGAGGACCAGGTGATGAACGCTTGATCATATACATACATACATGATAACATATGCTAAGTTTACTTTGGCTGTTTACCTGTCAGCGTCAGTGCCTCATGTTCCTCTCTTCCACTCCTTTATACTCTCTTCATCTCTCATTAGGTGGTGGTTAACAAAGCAGCCATGATTGTCAACCAGCTCACACGTAAGGAAGCATCAAGGCGTGCACTGATGCAGTCGCCTCAGATGGTGTCGGCAGTGGTGAGAGCCATGCAAAACACGAGTGACATGGAGACGGCACGGGCCACGGCCAGCATCCTTCACAATCTGTCCCACCAGAGAGAAGGGCTGCTCTCCATCTTTAAGTCCGGAGGCATACCTGCTCTAGTCCGCATGCTCAGGTACAGATGGTTGAAGAAGAAAACATACACGGATGAAATTTTAGTATTTATGGCACCTAACATAGTTTTATTCAGAGTCAAACTGTAAGTATCAAATGAAACATACAAAGATGACTAACACAGGACAACGTGACACATTGTGACTTTGCAACAAAGAACTGCAGTATGTAATACGTCAGTAGTAACGGTTTGATGTTAGTTCCCCACCAGGATCTGACACATCAATCTGCAGTGAGAAATCCATTTCTGCTTGGTTAAAGGGATTAAAGTAATCATAAGTCTCACTGTGTTTTGAATCTCACTTTTTCTAGTGTAAATACTCAAGTTTTCCTTGTA
The DNA here is from genome assembly GCA_900303265.1 of Brotula barbata. Classification (NCBI taxonomy): domain Eukaryota; kingdom Metazoa; phylum Chordata; class Actinopteri; order Ophidiiformes; family Ophidiidae; genus Brotula; species Brotula barbata. The sequence continues at coordinate 52,983 of OMNV01023606.1, forward strand.
TCATCAGACTCTATGACTGCATTTATGATGCATTCACTCATATTCTCTGGGTTTTTGAGCATTACTCTGACAAATGTAACAAATCAACAAAAATAATTTTTACACGATTTCTTGATTTTTAGGTCATTTATATCTATAAATTAAACTAACGTAGTTTTGTTTTGTTTTTTTCCTAAGTTGTAGTCTTTTGAAGACATTTGGTGCTCAGTTAGCAGGCCCTACAGATTTATAAGGTCAAGTGGAAAAACATATAGCAAGTTTTAATGTGATAATCAATTTAACTAATTTGTAAGCGCGAGCAAATTCATTGGTGTAATTTTCTTTCAACTCATTGAAACACACATCAAATACACACAACTCTCTCTGTCTATTTCAGCTCTCCCATGGAGTCTGTGTTGTTCTACGCCATCACCACACTGCACAATCTGCTGCTGCACCAGGAGGGTGCCAAGATGGCCGTGCGTCTGGCTGATGGTCTACAGAGGATGGTACCCCTGCTGAAGAAAAGTAACCCAAAGTTCCTGGCTATCACCACAGACTGTCTGCAGTTGCTGTCCTATGGAAACCAGGAGAGCAAGGTGAGTAAGCATCTGCATGTGTACACATATTACCAGAGGGGTTTCATATTAATGCCGTAATGTCATTTGCAAAGATAATGGTTTGTATTGCTGTCGTAAGTAGTCCCTTTCCAGATAATTGCAGCTCCTGTTAACTAAGAAAAAGGATCTTTGTATACCTTACAATTACTTTAGAGATTATCAAGCATTTCGGGGTGCAAATGTGTGTGCGAGAGAGAATGGAATGATTGAACGTGCAAATAAAACGGATGTGTCAAATGTCACGAAAGCGTGAAGACTTGTTTGGTAGTGAGACCAATGCTAAATTTCTCTAATATTTTTCATATTTTCTCAAGTAAAAAGGACGCCAATCTTAAAATTGCAATCTTGGAATCGTTAGTGTATTTTCCCATTGTGGTTTTGCCACTTTTCCTTTGGATCCTACCTCAACACTACTACTAATAATGACACACTGCAGTTCTTTCACAAGTAAATACATGTGCGTTGTTTGGGTGTGTCGTGTGAACAGATTTACTCATCGATGGGAAGGCTGTGGTTATGTGTTTGGTGAAGTCATATGAGTTTGGATGTGCCCGGACAGGTCGCAGCTTTGTTACAGTTACATATGATAAGCAGAATGAATCGTTTATGGGCTTTTGAATGCTAAAAGATGACAGTTGTTTTCCATCGCTTTGCCTTGTTCTTGCTCATCCAGTCCTTTATCTTGTAGCTAATAATCCTCGCCAACGGGGGCCCTGAAGGTTTGGTGCACATCATGAGGACCTACAACTATGAGAAGCTGCTCTGGACCACAAGCCGTGTGCTCAAAGTCCTCTCTGTTTGCCCCAGCAACAAACCTGCTATTGTAGAGGCTGGTACGTAAGACCTGTTGGGTTGTTTTTTTTTTCTGTGTGTGAGTGTGTGCACAGGCTAGTCAAACTGGTATGTCAACTCTTGGTCACATGCAAGGGTGTAGTTTTTACTGGGGACTTGAAAATTGAGGGATTCAGTCATAACTTTTTTGACAGTGTTGTTTCTGTCCAGCCATCACTATTCAGAGGGAAAAATGCTCTTGACTTTTAGTATTTTAATTTTTTTAATATGATTTGTTTTGCTGTCAAAACACAGTGCATTCTAGAATTCAGACACATTCTGTCAGTACACTGCAGCTTGTTTAGTGAGGGGGACAAAACTAATCATTTTATTAGTATATAGTATTGTGTGTTTCTGGTGGTCTTGTTTTATGTTTTGTTGTTTTTATAATGTAGTCTTAAAAGACCTATTGCACATCAGTTACAACATAAGGCTCTAAAGGTCAGGGAAAACCTTTTTTTCTTTGAGTGTTAGGTTGTTAAAAACGTAAATCTAGAAATAGGTATTTGAGGAATCCGACCTCTGTTGGCTAAATTTGTCCTCAGTTTTTTGATTGAAGAAGATGAGTGATTATCCTGTCTCTGTGTAGGTGGAATGCAGGCTTTGGGAAAACACCTGACAGGCTCCAGCCAGCGCCTGATGCAGAACTGCCTGTGGACACTCAGAAACCTGTCTGACGCTGCCACCAAGCAGGTCTGTGTGCAACCTCTCCCTTTCTCTTTTTAGATGTTCTGCATAAGACGGTATTAATGTTTTCATTTGCCAATATTTCCCATGATTTAAAACCCTCTGCAGATGAATGCTGAATATGCAAACCCAGTGCTACTGCAAATTACAGACCAGTTGCGAACAACATTGTGATGCCAGAAATGTTATTAAGCTTTCCAATAAGGACTAAGAAACAACTCATAAGATTGGCTGATGGATTGATGAGATGATTCTGAAATCTATCTCTTATTTGACTCCAGGAGGGTATGGATGGCCTGTTGCAGGTGCTGGTGGGCCTGCTCAGCTCAGATGACATCAATATGCTCACTTGTGCTACCGGCATCCTGTCTAACCTCACGTGCAACAATGCCCATAACAAAACTCTGGTAACCCAGAGCAACGGCGTCGAGGCCCTGATCCACGCCGTGCTGCGTGCCAGTGAGAAGGAAGATGTGACTGAACCTGCAGTTTGTGCCCTACGCCACCTGACTTCACGCCACCAGTACGCTGAGACAGCGCAGAATGCCGTGCGGCTACACTATGGCATCCCTGCCATCGTGAAGCTGCTCAACCAACCTTATTACTGGCCTGTCGTCAAGGTACGGAAAGATAATGGTGTGTGAAGTGTCCTCTTATTTGGACATTGGCTTTGAAAATGTGGTTAAGAAGATTCTGGACAGGAAAGTATAAATAGATATAGGAAAGCATAAATAAAGCCTCTTTCCCATTTCATTTTCTTCACTATATATATCCAGGGAATAATGTAAACAGTACCCTGTCTATTTCTCTCTTACCTGAAGTTGTCACTAAACTGAGCTCAAGTAAAATTCTTGGACCCGAAAACAACTTTTCTGCTTTGGGGAAATTAATTGTGGATGAAAATCAATTTAATCTGATTTGTTACTTTGATAAAACCACAGTACTTGTGGTGAAAATTCTGTAACAGTCCACAGTGAGTGGGGAAGTGAGAGGACTGCACAGTTGGATAGAGAGGATGGATAATTGAGCACAATCTCAGACAGCCTGATAATGTGATCGCATTTATTTTTACCAGGCCTGCCTATGGAAGACACATACATATGTTCATAATTTATCCAACAACCAAGCATAAAGGCCAATACAGACACATTGTCTCCAGGCTCTTTTCATGTCAGCTAATAAGTGAATTGTATAATTATTATTAAATGTGTCTCTTCTCCCTGTCTGAAGGCTGTGGTTGGTCTTGTCCGTAACTTGGCGCTTTGCCCAGAGAACCAGGCCCCTCTGAGGGATGCAGGAGCTATTCCCCGTCTGGTCAACCTGCTGATCAAAGCCCACCAGGATGCCCAGAAAACATCGACACAGCAGACATACCAGGTACGGCAGGGGCTTAGCTAGTGTTTAATGCGATGTATGATCACTTGGGAATTAACTGTACGTGAATTTATTACGGATTGTATGGAAATTAGATATGATGGCAATCAAATGTTGTCCTGAAACTTCATAACTATGCAGGATCTTGGCCAGTCAAATGATTATAGATCACACATGGCTATTCTTTGATGATGACATATTGATCCTATAAATGAATCCCTGTCTATAGAAAAAGGTCAGGGCACCCCAAACTGGTCTCGGGGTGTTGTGGTCAAAAATCGAACTACCTTACAAAATTTCCTTCATCAAGATTGCAACTATAGTTTGAAGTGTTTTGTTCAGAAGACATCATGCCATGTGACCATTTACTCTCCCTGGATGTACCAAATCTTAATATGGGTAAAGCTGACTGCAGCATACAGCTTTTGTTGCCTTTGGTCAGTTTAGACGGTAAAATAAAATGTTTCAAGGTGTCCGTATATAGATCTAATAGCCAGATCTTATCAAAGAAATCTAGTCATAGATTTACAAGTACAACCTTTTCTCTTCTCAGGATGGTGTAAGGATGGAGGAGATAGTGGAGGGCTGCACAGGAGCCTTGCACATCATGGCCAGAGATAACATCAACAGAGCAGAGATTGCTGACTTGCAGACCATTCCTCTGTTTGTTCAGGTATTCAGTGTAGAATGCTCGAGCTTCTTTCTATTTATTACTCGGTTGTTATATTTTTTCACTCATTTTTCCTTCCTGTCCTTCCTCAGCTGCTGTACTCTCCAGTGGATAATGTGAAGCGCGTGGCAGCGGGCATCCTGTGTGAGCTTGCTCTGGACAAGGCATCGGCCGACTTAATCGACAGCGAGGGAGCGTCAGCACCGCTGATGGAGTTGCTGCACTCCAACAATGAGGGCATCGGTAGGAGAACCATATAATTACCAACATTATCCTGAAGTAACATGTCATCATGAGCAACAAGAATGCATTCACTCAAGAGTAGTACTTACTGTAAGAGCAATTGTCTAGTACTAGCACTTTGGTTAGAATTTTTTTACTCCATTACATGAAATATTTTACATTGATATCGATCTTTTAACTACAGCTGTTTACTTTAAAGGTCCCATATTATGCAAATTTTCCACAAGTTAAAATAGTTCCCAGGTGTGTTAAAGACATGTCTGTGACATGCTTCGGTCAAATTGCCTTTGGATCAAATATTGTAGTTCTCTCTTCATCAGCTAAAAACAGCTCTGTTCAGAAAGGTCTGTTTTAAGGGCGTCTCTCTTTATTGTAATGAGCTGCACCTCACCACGCCTAGTTCACGTCCATCTCTCTGGAAGGGGCTGCGGCTTGGGATCCGTAGCCGTCCTGGTAGCCATGTGCTAATGTGTACCCTGGCTCGGTCATGGCTGAAGACAGAGAGCTCTGAGGTTGAAGTCCTATAATAACGAAATGCACCTGAGACAGTGACCGGTCTGTAGCTACGTCTTCACCACATGTCCGCTGTTCAGCTGCAGCAGAGGAAACTCCGCTGTTCTCAGCTCCACCGCCACGAGCGCTAAAATACACTGGTGTGTTTGTAATCCATAATTTGTCAAAAATCCAGAATATTTAGGGAGTATAATTTCAATAATGTAATATTGATATTAAGGTTGCTTTTCATATTTCATTATATGCCTCCACTTCACCCAGTCAGGGTTTATTTTTTTTGTGCTGACTGTGCGTTACAACTAGTATTCCTGTTTGTGGCACAGTTTGAACTAAAACTGGAATGAATGATAAGAACGGGATCAAAGTTACACAGTGGCACAGATGGGTTCAAAACCCGTAATCAATGCCAAAAGAGTTGAAATGATCAATAAAATCTCGTCTGATCTGGCAAATTATTGAGCCCTGCACAGAGAATACCCTCCAGGTTCTTGTTACTGGAGCCACGGGTGCATGTTTACTCAGTGAAAATTGACATCGTGGATGAGTAAAAGTCTTAAACCAAAGATTCTAAAGGAAGACAGGGCAACAGAAGCCAAAGTTCTCCATCTAGATTCACTTCCCGTGGAGTGTAAAGGGCGTTAGGGGTACAATGGTGGATGCACTCTGACCTCTTCAAGTTTCCAATCATCATCCCAACCAAGCACTCACCAGAAGAGAAATCTTCTCTATGATGAGTTTGGTGTACTAACTGCACACCAGACTATAAGAAAATAATACTAAATATATGGAATATATAGCAAAAACAAATATGGCAGAATGTGAATCAGATACAAATATAATATAATACAAATTACGATCAGAAGCAGAATATCAATCGTTGATATGTGAAGAGCCTGCACCCGAACAGTAACTTATCTGAACACCTTGTATATATATATATATATATTTATACTGTATATACATCATCTTATGTATGTGTGCATATATTTATAGATATTTTCCTTCTTCCTGCTTACATTAATATGAGCAATAACTGCAATAATAATTATATATACCATCTACTCCTCATACCACTTTTAATAATGTCCATATTTTTGAATATGTGTATCTGTCTGTCTTGATCTTTGCATTCATTTGGTCTGGATAAATGTAAGTAAAGCACCAAAAAGAGACACTGGTAAAATTCCTTGTATTGGTTGTCGTACTTAGCCATTAAACTTGATTCTGATTCTGATTCTGATCCAGAATTCTACAAAGTCAGGGCAGTTTTCGGAGTCACTATGTCAATTTTTCATACTTCCCCTGCACTTTGTGTTTATGATTCATGGACTTCCCAAAATATCTTGTTACTGTGAGAACCAAGTGTGATTTGTGTTTCCTGTGCGTCACCCAGGCCTCAGCTACCTGGAGGGCAAAGAGGACATCTTAGAAGACTGGAGGATTAAGTTCTTCAACACATACACGGTACTCCCAGCACGTCATTGTTTATGTGTTCATTACTAAATGTGGATCGTTCAGAGCTATATCAGGAAAACCTTATGTATCTTCATTTGTTTCAGTTTGGCTGTGTTTATTGGTCAGGTGACCTCTGTCAGTCACTAAAACCAAACAATGTTTTTGTTTTTTTTCAGACCGGCCTGATGTTCTGGCCATTCGTGCAGGTAAAAAAAATTCAATTCTTTAAATTTGACCCTGGAGACAGTTATTATGCACAGCAACTGACATAATAACAGTAACAATGATGAATACAGATATGAGTCCAACTGGAAGCCGTCTTAAACTCTGTGTGGACCTGACGGGCAACAAAGCACAAACACTCCAAGGAGGAAGCCAAGTTAGTAACATGCAGTAATGGGACATGACTGAGTGTAGATAGATAGAGAGAGAGGAAGGGCAGTGCATCCTGGGAAGTCCCCCGGCAGTCTAGGCCTATAGCAGCATAACTAGGGGCTGGTCCAGGGTAAGCCTGATCCGGCCCTAACTATAAGATTTATCATATATGAAAGTCTTAAGCCTAATCTTAAATGTAGAGAGGATGTCTGCCTCCAGGACTGAAATTGGAAGATGGTTCCACAGGAGAGGGGCCTGATAGTTGAAGGCTCTGTCTCCCATTCTGATTTTGGAGACTCTAGGAACCACAAGTAAGCCTGCATTCTGGGAGCGCAGTGGTCTAGTGGGATTACAGGGTACTAGGAGCTCTTTTTGGTATGATGGTGCCTGACCATTAAGGGCTTTGTAGGTGAGAAGAAGGATTTTAAATTTTGGATATTCTGGATTTTACAGGGAGCCAGTGCAGAGACGCTAATACAGGAGAGATATGATCCCTTCTCCTGGTTCTAGTTAGTACATGACCAGCAGCATTCTGGATCAGCTGCAGACTCTTTAGAGTTTTGTTGGGGAAGCCTGATAATAAAGAATTACAATAATCCAGCCTGGATTATTCAATGAATGGACTAATTTTTCTGTGTCTTTTTGCGTAAGGATGTTCCTGATTTTTATAATGTTACGCAGATGGAAGAAGGCAGTTTATGAAATTTTATGTGCGAGTTAAAAGACAAATCCTGATCGAAGATGACTCCCAGATTTCTCATGGTGGTGCTGGAGGCTAAGGTAATGCCAATCAGAGTAGCTATAAAATTAGATAATGTGTTTCTGAGGTGTTTAGGCCCAAACACTATGACTTCAGTTTTGTTGAGTTTAATAGTAATAAATTGCAGGTCATCCAGGTCTTTATGTCCTTAAGACAAGCTTGAAGTTTAGTAAACTGATTGGTTTCATTTGGCTCCGTTGATAAGTATAGCTGGGTGTCATCTGCAGAACAATTAACATTTATGCAGTGTTTCCTAATATATTAATAATATAAATTTCAAAAGGAAAAACACCCCTTGAGTCTGCGAGAGCGGGGGCGGAAGATGACTCATCGGCGGATCACACGGTAACGAACCTTGCAACGGAAACGACAACGAATCAAATTATCAGCACGGTAGTTGACGGAGTAACAGCACTGGCAGGACACAAGCTACAAAGCTACATCTATGGCTGGAAAAAGATAACATCAGAGAAGGGTCTCAAGATCCACCAGGGCAGGAAAAAGTGCCTGAGAGAGCTTAGCGAGGGGCCTTGCATTGACCACTACTTCCTCAGAGGTAGGGCAAATCAGTCGATTGAAGCCCAGAGGCAGCATATTCACCACAGTCCACAGGGTATCAAAACCCCAGACGAAGCTCAACCAAGCACAGATCCACCAGCGGACATGGGTCCAGAGCCCATCCAGCCACAGAATGAAGTAGAGAGAAAGATGAATGGACAATAGCCTCAAATCTTGTGGCCTAAATCCTGCCAGAAAAAGGAGTGGGAAACCACCAACACAGACCTTGTCCATCTTTTACAAGGTCTGAAAGGGTGCGTGGAAAGAAAGCTGGATAAGATTGGAGAGATCAGATTGAGAGACTTGTGAAAGAAAAAAGGTCCCGTGAGAAAACAGTGGAAGAAGGCCACAGAAGTGGAAAGGAAAGGACTTGAGGCACTACAGGGTGACATCAAGCAGCGTCTTGCAACACTGCGAAGAGCAGAATGCTTGAGAAAGCAACATAAGAAGAAGGAGCGAATGAGGACTGCCTTCTACAGAGATCGCTACAAGTTCGTCAAAGACCTCTTTGGCAAGGAGAAAACTGGGACCCTCAAATTACCCGTAAGGGAACTAGAGGAGCACCTGAGGAAGACCTACTCTGACAACCAGAGGCATGTGCCAGCCAGCATTCCAGATGACATGCCGCCAATCCAACCACCTGAGCACCAGATGGAAACAAGGCCCCCTACATGGAGCGAAGTTGAGAGCACAGTAAAGCGGGCAAGAACAGCCTCAGCCCCTGGGCCCAACGGCGTTCCATATAGGTTCTATAAGAACACGCCGGCCATCTTGAAGTACCTCTGGAAGCTGATGAAAGTGCAAGGGAAAAAGGAATTATACCACAGGCAATGCGACGGGCGGGAGGGATCCTGATTCCCAAAGAGAAGAATTCCTCAGCCATCGACCAATTCCGCCAGATCAGTCTTCTGAATGTGGAAGGAAAGATATTCTTCAGTGTTGTGGCCCAGAGGCTCTCAGTATTCTTGCAGAAGAACAAGTTTGTCGACACCTCAGTGCAGAAGGCAGGAATAAGTGGATTCTCAGGATGTCTGGAACACACAAATGTCATCTGGCACCAGGTACAGACGGCCAAGAAGGAGAAGAAAGACCTGCATGTGGTTTTCTTGGATCTTGCCAATGCCTTCGGGTCAGTGCCTCATGAGATTTTGTGGACAGCGTTCAACTTCTTCCAAGTCCTAGAGGGCATCACAAGGCCGGTCAAAGCCTATTTCCAGGACCTCCAGTTCTGTGTTACAACACAGGCTAGTACAACTGCCTGGCAGCACCTTGAGATAGGCATAATGGTGGGCTGCACCATCTCCCCACTGGCGTTTACCATTGCAATGGAGCTCATTATTTGAGCGATGGGTGGTTGGAGGGGAACGGTTGAAGAGCGGACTGCGCCTACCTCCAATCAGGGCGTACATGGACGACATGACAACAATAACAACAACAAGCGCATGCACCTAACGCCTGCTGGATGAACTCCAGGGAAACATCCAATGGGTGGATGGAGATTAAACCCAGCAAATCCCACAGTATCTCCATTGTCAAAGGCCAGCTTGCCAATGAGAGGTTCCACGTCAACAACGAGCCAATACCAACAGTTCTGGAGAAGCCTATCAAAAGGCCTGTCCGCTGGTACAGTGCAGAACTCAAAGACTTGAAGCAGGTGGAGCAACTCAAGTAGGATACCATCAGTGGCCTCAAGCAGATCAACAACACGGCCCTCCCTGGAAAGCTGAAGCACATGGTGGTGGAGGAGGTGCGCCACCAGGAGGAAGCAGCCAGGTGTGCCACAGCAGTCTCCCAAGCACAGCAAGGCCGCTGGATGAAGTGGGAGGGCGTGGAGAGGAGGAAAATCACATGGAGCGAGCTGTGGAGCATGAAGTCTAACAGGATAAGCTTCATCATTAGAGCCACATATGATGTGCTGCCCTCTCCAACCAACCTACATCTCTGGTATGGAGAGGACCCAGCCTGTCTCCAGTGTGCAGCCCCGGCAACCCTCAAACACATTTTGGTGGGTTGCAAGACCAGCTTAACTCAAGGAGGATACACCTGGCGCCACAACCAAGTGCTAAAGTGCTTGTCTGCCGAACTTGAGAACAAGAGGGTAACCACCAATGCCATGCCTCCAATTGCCCAGCCTACCTTCCCAGGGAAAACAACCTTCATTCGGGAAGGGGAGAAATGGCGGACCAACCCTCCTCTGGATTCGGGCCCACTGAACGCAACCCGGGATTGGGAAATGCGGGTCGACCTCAGACAGAGGCTCAGCTTTCCACCCGAAATTGCGGCAACAAACCTGCGCCCAGACCTGGTCCTCTGGTCCAAATCCTGCCGGTGTGTCTTCATCGTCGAGCTGACCGTTCCATGGGAGGATGCCATCGATGAGGCAAACGAACGGAAGAGGCTGCGGTATGCCAACTTAGCAGCTGAAGCAGAGGGGTGGGGCTGGAACATGAAGGTGTGGCTAGTGGAGGTGGGCTGCAGAGGCTTTGTGGCCAGGTCCACCACAAGGCCCCTGAAGGAAGTAGGGATCAGAGGGCAGGCCCAACAGAGGGCAATCAGAGAACTTGCCACTGCAGCAAAACGGAGCAGTCACTGGCTGTGGCTGAAGCGTAGGGACGTAACATGGCCTGCCAAATGACCACGTGGTGGCATCCTTGTGACACACATCCGGGTTTGATCAACCTGTCAACCTCGGCAGAGGGTGTCTTGTTATAAGTGGCCGAAACAACGAGGTCGGGGCACACAACTGATGATGTGTCGGGCTGGTGACATGATCATTGCCAAATCCCACCCCACCCAAGAGGACATCTCCAACCCATCCAATTGTTGTGCTGAATATTTAGGGATCTTTAACAACTAGTCCTATTATTATTATTATACTGTGGGTGGTGGTATGTTGGTGTGATGGAGTCATATGGTGATGGGAAGGGGTAGGGGTGTTTTCATGTATACTCCATATCAGAATCCATGCCAAAAAGTCTTCCTGGGGATGGGACCAGACGCGTGGGACTCAGGGATGATGTAGACAGGACGTCACCAGTCGATCCATCATCACAGAGCGTGACTGACCCTGGTAGAGGAGCGTCTCCAGTACAATTGACTAATTGGTGAAATCTAATGGAGCTGAGATTGGAGAATCCATCCAAGCTAGTTTGTGGCAAAGTATGAATCCTAATCAATCACCTGCTGTCATCCATGATAACTCCCACTAGGTGTCTTACCCAGACCAGGTTAGCACTGCTGTCATTGATGCGTCAAAACTGAAACTGATGCTCCGTTCTGATGTCTATGTTCCACCTTATCTAAGAGGGGATCGCTCGGATAAATACTTCAGAATGGGAGGAGTTAATGCGCAGCTACTCTTCTAGACAGGGTTTAATGGGGTTAAGGAGGTCATGAATAGACTATTAGGCAAAGATAGGGATGTCACCAAAGTCTGGTTGCACAGCAACCCCAACGTCATTGACGTCAGTGCTGTCTATGGTGTTCTTTGACGCTGCTGTGGAGATGTTGTTATGTTTTATGCAGTGCTTCCTCTTGCTGCTGAAAGTTCCTTAGACGACTGGATTAGACGTCATAAGACGGCTGAAACGACACAGCAGTTTTTGGTGACTCTACAACAGACTTAAGTCGCCAGGCTTTGTTTGTTGTTGTTGTTTGTTCTTGCTGCTATCGCCGGACCGAGTTGATGCACCCACCACACCTCGTAGTCAAAAGGAGAGACTGTGGAGATCAAGATCTATGCAAATAAGTGGAGCACTCAGACCCCCAAACTCCTCAGGACAACGCAGTTCTGCAAACATGTTGCTACGTTGTCACAGGTCTCGAACCTCAAAAATCAGTGGTTGGACTAAGTTGCTGACTGGCCATGATGTTCGTGTCCACAGAGAATGTTACAGGCCTCCAGCTGGCCAAAACATCAAAACTGCTTCTTTCCATGGAGAAAAGGTCCCTTACAAGTCTTCAAATTGAAGGGGTTGAATTTAAAGTTGTTGTTGTCTTTTGTAGGTTTGTATCACGGTTACGATTACAAGATTATCTGACCGACATTTTTACTGTAGATAAATATAACCGGCCTGTAGACAATCTTTAGCATAGAGACAAGATCACATTCATCAAACTTCAGATATCATGTTGATGACTATCATGAATAACTATTATTATGAAGAATTATTATTATTATCATAACCCCCCTCGGTAGGCAGGTGATTGCCGTACCTGGTCTATAAGACTCAGACCGTGATGGACATCGGGTCTCTCAGCCGTAGAGTTTTAGGTTACTGTTAAGCAGTAAGTAGTTCCTTTTGTTTTGATTCTTGAATTTGCCTTTGACATACAGCCAAATGTTGCAAAGCCTTCATTTCATCTGCCCGTCATACGTACTACGGTAAGATCGCTTGATGAACTTTTTTTTTTTTCGTTTTTGGAATCAAGAGGATTGTGCTTTTAATCACTTTATTATTTTCCACTAACAGATATTGACTCATATAAAGGTATGACTAGAACAGAAACTTTTAACTAGCAGGCCACTTATTAAAATGTTTTGTTTCTAGTCAATATGAACGCCAAACTTTCAGGATTGTTGGATCATACAGCTTCGTATGTAATAATACCTGGTACCACTTGCTGCTAGTTCACAAAATAAGAGTTTGGTCCCCCTCACTCTTGATTGTCTACTCACTCACTCACTCACTCACTCACTCACTTCCCTTTTTCACTTTAGACTATTTGACCAGATCATCGCCTTCTACATATGAATTCATCTTGAAACTGTGCCAACTCACATGGACTCTAGTCCGGACTGAGTTCACTTCTTGTTTTATTTTGTACTCTCTTGCCCTCGTGCATTTGGTCAACTTGACTTCCTGCCTTTGTTCTGTTTACCGCCTGTTTCTGTAACCACCTGTGCCTGATTACCTCATCAGTCCTCCCAGTATTTAGACCTCTGCTCTGCGCCCTGTTCCTTTGGCAGATTGTCTGAGTGTCTGAGGACTTGCAGCACTTGACTCCAAAAATGCATCGATTTGGCGTTTCCATTTTTTCCTTGGAGCAGAGGGCGCAGGGGTGGCCCGTGGAGTGAAGGAGGGGTCATGAGTGGCTGGGGTACATGGCAGATACTGGGAGACATTGGAGGCTAGGGGGCACCTGTAGCTGGTCATCAGTGGCCTCGTGCAGGAGTGGGAAGGGGTCTGGGAGACGCTGACTGGTAGAGTGTGTAGCTGTTTGAGTCAGGAAGGGTGCTTGGGGACGGAAGGGGTGTTGAGGTTTAAGAGGGACCCTCTTCTTGGGACAGGGAAACTCATGACAGTGAACTGCTTCCAACTGGACCTCTGTTCAGCTCCTGCAGAACTCTCCATCTCTCTCAGGCTCTTTCTTTTTAGTATCTGTCTCTCTATCGAATGTCTGTACCTTTAAATTTAACTTTAAAGTTTTTGGTTTTTTTACATTCATCCTCTAAATAAATGAAGTGTGATGAAATTGCTGTAATAAAATATTTGGTAACCTACATGGGAACCAATCAGACATTTGAGTGGCATAAAATCAGTAAAAGTCACTGACTTCATATGATTAAATTTATTTATTTTATACTCGGTAATCAGTTAAGATCATACATGATATATGACCAAATTATCTGAATTTCTCTTATGTAATAGTTTATTTCAGGAATTAAAATTCCAAACACTAACATATTTTTTTAAAACTGGAATTACTGTACTGAACAAAAGTTAAACACGGAGTCCCACAAGGTTCTGTGCTTGGACCGATACTATTTACCTCATATATGCTTTCTTTAGGTAATATTATTAGGAAACACTCCAGAAATTTTCATTATGCAGATGAAACCAACCAGTTTACTAAACTTCAATCTTGTCTTAAGGACATAAAGACCTGATAACCTGCAATTTATTACTGTTAAACTCAGACAAGATGGAAGTTATAGTGTTTGGGCATAAACACCTTAGAAACACGTTATCTAATGATATAGCTACTCTGGATGGCATTACCTTAGCCTCCAGCACCACCCTAAGGAATCTGGGAGTCAACTTCGATCAGGATTTGTCTTTTAACTTGCACATAAAACAAATTTCAAAAACCGCCTTCTTTCACTTATAAAATCAGGCACACATTGTAAAAATCAGGCACATCCTGTCGCAAAAAGATGCAGAAAAATTAGTCCATGCATTTGTTACTTCCAGGTTAGATTACTTAAAATCTTTATTATCAGTCTGCCCCAACAAAACTCTAAAGAGTCTCCAGCTGATCCAGAATGCTGCTGCTCGTGTACTAACTAGAACCAGGAAAAGGGATCAGATCTCTCCGGTACTAGAGTCTTTGCACTGGATCCCTGTAAAATCCAGAATAGAATTTGTCAGGTCCAAGGTCAAAGGTCTCACAATAAGTCAGTCAGTCCAAAGTAATGATGCCTCCTGGAGGGTGAGTGCAGCAGTGTATAGACTCCTTACTGATCAGCTGATTCGCTGAGTGAGAGCACCTGCCTGCAGAGCTCCAGCAGAATCACTCTGCACCTCAGAGTGGCTACAGCAGTCAACAAAGGGAAACACTGTTGAGCTCGGGTCAAACCACAAAGAAGCTACTCGTACGGCTGGATTGATCATACTGACTCTGATTGATAATGTTTACTGGGTTACGGGTTTAATGATCTATCTAACTATACTCAGTCATGTCTCCCATCAGGTCCACACTGTCACGGAACTGAGCAGAGGAGAGGAGATTTGGACCCAAATGCACGACTGAGACTTGTTCAGGCAAACAAAGTTTATTCGGACAGAACAGAGGACCAAGGTTGAGACTGGACAGGAGACGAGGGTCCAGCAAACCAGGATCGGTTCCGGATCTCTGTAGATATCAGCGACGGTACAGGTGGGGCTGGCGTGTTGCGGGTGGTCAGGCGGGCAGAATCGGCAACCGGGATCCAGGGGGGTCAGGCAGAAGGTTAGTCGAGGAGGCAGGCAGGGTCGAATACAAACAGGACAGGAAACAGGCTGGTAACAGGTAGTAGAGTCGATAACGATCACTTGGAACAGAACAGAGCTGGTAAGCATCTCACACGTGGTTTGATGACAAACTGGCACAGAGACAGGGGAACACAGGACATATATAGTGTGTGGAGTAAGGTTAACGAGACACAGGTGAAACACATTAGGGAGGAGACAGGTAATCACACGAGAGGAAGTAAAGCAACCAGACATGACACAGGACGGGGATGTCAAAATAAAACAGGAAGTGGCAAGACAAACACAAAACTCTTAACGTGAAGGAGCCGTCGTGACATATCCTGCCTCTCCCAAACAGATCAAATCCCCCACTTGGTTCTCAAATGTCACCCCAGTTGTCTTTTGTTTTATTTTGTATCATTTTTGGCTTGATTTGTGTTTTTATCTGTTTTTTTTTGTTTGTTTAGTTTTTGTTTTGTTTTGCATGTTGTTTTCGTCCTTTTTTGATTATTTATAAATATGCATTACTTGCACAAGTTATGGTCACTTGTTTGTTTGTTGTTGACCTGGGATCCGTGTCTGCATACAGTAAATGGTGAATGAAAAAAAATAAAAAAATAAAAATACCTGTTGAAGAGGCGGTTTAACTGGGTTTCGCTTTTACCATTCTCCACCGCAGCACGGCCACTCTGCTTTCTGCAATTTATTTTGCACATAATTGACTTTTTGATGAACATGTATGCGGCTGTGTATAATATGCTGTATTTTTAGTTGATTTTCAAAAGGTGAGATTGAGAATGAATGACGAGAAAGTATTCTGATGTAGTCAGAATTAAAATGGCTCGATGAAGACAAAACGTCTGGTGTGTCTCCTTATTAATCCACAGTCATCCATTGCATTCACAGTGCTATTTAGTCTGGCTGTAGTATGGAAATGTAATGGACAATGGACTCTGGGGAAACCTTTTTTTCCCCCCTCGTCTTGTAATGTAAATAATGTCGACGTCCATAATTATTGCATTGTGACGTAGCTGTATTTGTTGGTTGAAAAGCAATAAAGAAAATGTTCCCAAAAAAAGTCTGGTAACGAGCCATTTCTTCTTCTCTGTTTGTTTGTTTTAAAGGCAAGATGGGCCATGTGATGGATTGTTTGCAGAACAATAAAACCGGCTATTTACACATCAATCTACATTCCAGCTCTTACCTGTCACCATGAAATTTTGGCAGTGATTGCAACAATGTCATGTTGGTATGTGTGTTTAATTGTGTGTATTTTTGTCTCCTGTCAGTTCTCCCCACGTAGTTACAACAACACAATCCAGCACTTGGCGAACTGGTTCATCTGGCCTTGTGACAGAAAGATTAAGGGGTGGAGGATGAGTTTTGCTTGATAAAGTTTTATGTTTAGTCTCTGTTAGTCTCCTTCTCTCCTCCACTGAAGAACAACTGAAGATCTAAAGACAATCCAGTAGTGAAGAGGACCTGATTTATTTATTTATTTTTTTTATCAACCGCAAGAAAAGCAAGAAAAAAAAACTCCACATCATCGTCATATTGTACGACAGCTTGAAGATGACAACGGTGGGTGATGGTTCTGAATTACCTCTGTCACAGTTTAACTTTGGTTTGTGTGTCTGTGTGATTAAGGAATATAATGTAAAAAGTTATGGAAATGTTTTTTTTACAATTAAAGATTTTTTTTCAAAAATAACAATTATGTAACATATTTTTATTCCATAAACAACCATTTATTTATCCTGTGCTGACACTGGAGTTTGATTGATCTATTGAATTTATGTGATTTGATTTATATAATCCAGCAAAGAAAAAAAAAAACAAGCCTTTAGCACCAACTTGAAACTCCTTATGTTACAGGAAAATTGAATGTATTTGGTTCCTCTTCATTTGTTTCATCTTTTCTCCAGCAGAACCTTTTGTTTTCATTTCTTGTTCCCCAAATTTCCCATCGCCAATTTTGCCATCATTCTCCTTTGACCTCATTATGGCTTCATGTGCTCTTTGTCTATCGTTTTTGTGATCTAGAAATGCACGTTGCTGAAGAACACATTCCTGTTCTTTGTTT